>CALSBZ010030432.1:0-14524 GCA_943591055.1 Gobionotothen gibberifrons
TGGGACTTCCCCTCGATTCTATTGGCTCTGACGGTCAGAAAGAGATGTCACATGTCAAAATCGAGCAAGGGGGGCCAGATATAGGTCAAATTCACCCAAATTACCCCAAAAGAGGTTTTTTTTTTGTAAATGTCTCTAAAAAGGTCAAATATCACTTGTTTTGCATCAATCTTGATACAGGGTACTTATATGTTGTACTTTGGATTCCTAAAGCTTTTAGTCTACTAACCCATCATCCAAGGTTAGTTTTCACTATAAGTACAAAATATTTTCTAATATTTTTCTATAATTTACAGTTTTTTACCATGTTCAATCGGAATTTTCTTTCAAATAAAAAACATCTATATTGATTCTGACTTCTTTACATCCAACTCACAGGTTTATCATTAGTTTGAGAAAAATTAATTAATTTAACCCTTTTAGAAGGGAAGATATGGTCATTTGTTCTGGGAATGTCATTTTCGAGCCTGAAACATGAAAATCAGGCTCGGGGCTTAACAGGTTAAGGAGTCAGATTAAAGGTCAGGTGGTTAGAGAGAATGTGGATGGCTAAATTAATTTATTATCATAAGATTTAGTTAAAAGTGTACCATTAGTTAATTTTTGTGGTATGAATTGAGGTCAAATAGCCATTTGTGGAAATTTGATTTAGGCGAGGAGAAAGAATGTTTAGTGTTAAATGTCCAACTAAGGGTAAAAAGGTCTGTAAATTGATGGATATTAACTTAAGTTTAGGCAGAAAGTTCCACTGGTTAAGTTTAGTATTCAGATTAAAGGTTGGGTGCTTAGAGAGAATGTGGATGGCTAAATTAATGTATTATCATAAGATTTAATAAAAAGTGTACCATTAGTTCATTTTGGTGGTATGAGCTGAAGGTCAGACAACTATTTGTGGATAATTATTTTAAGATTAGGCAAGCAAAACGAGTGGTTAAGGTTAGAGGTCAAACCAAGGGTTGGATGGTCTATTACCCATGGATATTAGAATGTAAGCTTAGGCAAAGAGCCCTACTGGTTAAGTTTAGGAGTTAGATTAAAAGGTTGGGTGTTAGGTCTATCGTTGGATAAAATAGAGGATTATTTTTCGAAAAAATATTTGATTCGCAGATTGTGTTTATTTAAAAGATACAACCCCCTCAAAAAATAGTAATCTACATAAAAACAGGAGTACGCTGTATGGAGCAAATGGTTACACAGTTACAGTGAAAGGGTTAGAATTAGGGTTAGAGTTAGTTATTTTTTGTGTCCCAAAATAAAGAGGTTATTTGGGGAACAAAATAGTCCTTTGTGATGTATTTGGAACACAAGTCCTCACTGATGGACCCAGAGATCGTAGTGTTTCGGCCATTATCACCAGACACTCTACCCCAGGATTTCCCCGCCGGGATCGACCAGGTCCCAGTGCTGTGTTATGGTTTTCTAAATGCTCCCAACTAGGGGAAAAGGACTGGCAGGTTAGTAAAGTCAGTGAAGAGGGAGGTAGAGAAAAGACTAGGTTAGCCGACTTTAAAAGTCTGAGGAATGGATTACAAGAGAGCCAAAGCAACTGCATACTTACTAAATGAGTCAACAATTGTTGTGAACCATGTATCAAATAGATTACTGAGGAGACAACGTAGAGGTATTTAAGAATAAACAGAGTGGTGCTCTCCTTTAACCTCTTAAGCCCTGAGCCTGTTTTTCAGGTTTCAGCCTCGAAAATGCCACTAACACAACAAATGATATATCTTCACTTCTAAAAAGGGTAAATTAATAATTATTTTTCTCAAAGCAAGGTTACATCTGTGAGTTGGATGTAGAAGTGTCAGAATCAATATATATATTTTTTATTTGAAAATAAATTCAGATGGAACATAGTAAAAACATGTAAATTATAATGAAAAAAAAAAAATAAACTTTACTTATAGTGAAACCCACCCTTGCATGATGGGTTAGTAGACTAAAAGCTTTAGGAATCCAAACTATAACATAATAAGTACCCTGTATCAAGATTGATGCAAAACAAGTGAAATTTGACCTTTTTAGAGAGATTTAGACAAATAAAGTCCAGGCGGACTCACCTCTGGGTAATTTGGGAACCCTCGGTTCCATTTGACCTTTTTCACTGTAAAAATGATTTTTTTACTTTGAATTTTCACTATAGGTATTCATTCCATCCAAATACAACTGTTGTAAAAAAAATAAAAAATAAATAAAAACAATCAGAATACCTTTATTAGTCCCACAGAGGGGAAATGTGCAGCGTTACAGCAGGAAAGAGCCACAGACAGCTTAGTGTTGCATATCTTAAATGGGTTAAAAAAAGTACTACGTTATAATATAATAAACAACATGCTAAAAAAGTACTGTTATAATATAATAAACAACATGCTAAAAAAGTACTAAGTTATAATATAATAAACAATAAACAATATGCTAAAAAAAAATGATAAAAACTAAAAAAAAGTTACATAATTTTCAAAAATTCAGATCAAAAACAAATCAAATCAACAAATCAAGTAGACCAGGGTTTAGCAGCCAGGTATAAATGACAGTTATTAATGGCATATATATATATATTGCACATATCGCACACATATTGCACAAAGTTGGTTTGTATTTGTATTTAGCAGCAAGGGGTGTTATAGTCTGTGTTGTGGTGTGTGTGTAGGAGGGTCTACTAGGGGCTGTGCTGGTTGTAGAGTCTGACCGCTGCAGGAAGGAAGGACCTGTGGTATCTCTCCGTGAGACAGCGGGGGTGCAGCAGCCTGTCGCTGAAGGGGCTGCACAGTGAGGACAGGGTGTCCTGGAGGGGGTGGGACACATCGTCCAGCAGGGAGGACAGCTTGGCTGCCATTCTCCTGTCTCCCACTCAATGTCTGCTCCCTGGATGGGTTATATTTTTGCCAACATTTTGGCATGCCACTCCTGGTAACAATTTTTTTTGGGAGTCAGGCACAGAGGTACCTGGCACTTCGCGCAGTGCAATGGTGTCCTCACCTTCTTTTTGCCAGCATCATTGCAGTTTCTGCAGTTCTTCCTGATACGGACATCTTTCCCATAAAACATGGGCCCGCATGTGAGTGGTGGGGTGGTTGGAGGTACAGAGCTTTCAGCATATTCCAACATCTCTGCAGCCAGCTGCTCCCTGAAAGTCTTCTGTGTGTGTGGCTTTGTCCTGCTGGGGTCACTCCTCATCTTGAACAGCTCCTTGTGGAGAATGAAGCTGTTCACCACGGCAATGTCCATAAAATGGAAAAAAAAAGTCTTGTACCATTTCATTGTTTTGTGGAGAACGCTGTAGTACCTGATCAAAGCGTCAGACACATCCACGCCACCCATGCTTCGGTTGTAGTCCAACACAGCGTCAGGAACGGGAACAGTCTTAGTCTGCCACACACCAGCCTGTTTCACTTTCCGCTGGACAGTCTTTCCACTGAAGGCTGCATGCACTGTGGAGCACATGGTCACTTCACGGCTGTCCATCCACTTTATGAACAGGAGTTTGCCTTCCCTTATCCACCGCAGATCTCCCCTTTCAGCCTTTTTTGGTAGGCCATTCAACTCCGTCTTTGGGAAACCAATTCGATTTTTTCTAATGGTCCCACAACAGCCAATGTTTTTTTGGACAAATCCCCAAATAGGGCAGGGCTTGTGTAAAAGTTGTCCACAAAGAGTGTGTAGCCCGCACCGAGCAGAGGGAGGGGCAGGAGGTCGGTCACGGAGGTGTAGCTGAGTCCCTGGCCTGAGAGGAACGTACTCTTCCCTGTGTACACAAAGAAGTTCCATGTGTATGCCGTGGAGGAATCCGCCAGCACAAACAGTTTGTATCCCCACTTTGTTGGTTTATCTTTCATGTACTGCAACATGCTAATGCGGGCCTTGGAGGCGACCATCCTCTCATCTATTGAAATGTTCTGATAGGGCTGGAAATGGGCTTTGCAGGCAACAACAGTGCCTGCAACAGGGGCTTTATCTTGAAAAGTCTGTCGTACTCAGCGGTGTTCCTTTTGCGATCGTTTTCCTCGTCTTCTTCAGGGTTGCTCAGGTGCAGTGAGCACATGATGGCTTCAAAGCGGTCCCGGGACATTGTATGTGGTTATATGGCCATTTCTTCCTCCAGTAATCCGATCGGTTGTGAACAGTGACGAGGCCTGAGAAAATGATGACAGTCAGCATTTGATGACAAATGATGACAGTCAGCATTTTCCAAACAGTTTTACACATTTATCTGATGCTTTTCTTTTTCCTGGCTGAGGAGTGGGAGCCCCACCTTGGCCACGCTTCCTGGGTTTTATAGATGTGTCTGACGCTGCAGAAAGCTGGTAGAAAGCAGACGATGGTACCTTTGGAAGTGAGTGCTTTTTGGATGCAGGCTGAGTGGCCAATACGGGTGCAGATCTCTTTCTAGTGAAAGATGAGGAATGTGAGGGTGAGGCAGGTGTGGGTTGGGTGAAAGTAGACAATGGTGGGGCTCCAGAAGCCATTTCATCCTCATCTCCATCACTATGAAAACAAATGTGGAAAAACAAAGGGATTAGATGAATTCCTGCAATTCCTGTTTCCTTGGCAGTAAACATGGCATTTTGAACGTGTGAATGCAATACATTTAGAGACCCCCACAGTATTATTTCGAGACTATGTCTCAGGGCTTCTTAACATTTATGAAACTATTAATGTTCCATACCCTTTTAAAGTTAAGAAACTCCGCTAACTGAAAATATGAACCATTTTTAGCTTAAAAAAAAGCACAACAGCGAAAAAATGCTAACTAATGCTAACGGAGTTTTTCACAGAACTCGCGGTAGAAATGCCCTTATTACTATCTTAACTGCACAAACAAGATATACGATTTAAAGCTGAGATTCTACAGAATCCAGACATGTAATGTCATCACTGTACGACCCCGAATTGCAGAGCTATCAGCCAGAAAAGAGAACGTAAACAACAACACAAATATTACAATAATTACGTCTCGTCACGCTTACCCTGTTGCTGCTTTGTACAACTGAATTTCCCCTCGGGGATTAATAAAGGTTCATCTTATTTTATCTTAAATCGTACACCAAATAAATAAGTAATAGATAAAAACAGAGATATTACATACCTTTGCCGTGGTGAAATGTCGTCATCAGAGTCACAACCGTCCGGGTTACGTTCTGGCTGCAACAGATCCTCATCATCCGACTCAGAATCAACAGGTAACATTTCTGCATCGCTGTCAACATTAGTCACCATTTCCATTGCCTGTAAAGTAGTAAGCATCTCTTTCCTGTGAGCCATTATTTGACTAAAGTAAAAGTACTGTGTTTTTATTCCGGTGAACACAACTTTTGATCACAAATCAAAAAAGGTAAGACGGAGTTATTGTAATATCTTTGAAACCGGATGTTGTTTACGTTCTCTTTTCTGGCTGATAGCTCCACAATTCGGGGTCGTACAGTGATGACATTACATGTCTGGATTCTGTGGAGTCTCAGCTTTAAATCGTATATCTTGTTTGTGCAGTTAAGATAGAAATAAGGAAATTTCTACCGTGAGCACTGTGAAAAACTCCGTTGGCTTTAGTTAGTATTTTTTCGCTCAATGCTAATTCAAAGGCTTGGCATTACTCTTGTGTTTTTTTTAGCTAAAAATGGTTCATATATTCAGTTAGCGGCGTTTCTTAACTTTAAAAGGGTATGGAACATTAATAGTTTCATAAATGTTAAGAAGCCCTGAGACATAGTCTCAAAAAATAATGTGTGGGGGGGGGCCCACGTGGGCGTACTTCGGGTTTAAGAGGTTAAAAAGGGAAAAACAGTCACTATTATTTTGAGATTTAGGAGTGAATAAAGTTGTGTTCCCCTTTAAAAAAAGGAAAATGAGTCACTATCAATTAGAATAGGAATAAATTGAGTGGTTTTCTTTCGAAAATATACTACTAGTCGCTATTGTTTGAGATTTGATAGGATTATTCAAATGGTATTTCTCTTTAAAAAGAGATTGATAGTCACTGTTATTGGAGATTAAAGAGTGAATAAAAGTGGTATTATCCTTTTAAAAAGGGAAAAAAAATCACTATTATTTGAGATTGGAATAGGAATAAATTGAGTGGTTTTATTCTTTAAAGAGCTTTCTAGTCATTAGCCTTTGAATATAAAACAGATTTAAATGGGTGAAAAGACAGATATTAGGTACTGTAGTTCCAGTAAACCAAAAATGCAACACAGGTAGCAAATAAGTTTGACTCGGACAGGATATGTCTCAGGATAGTTTGTTTTTTACTTCCACAAAAAAGGTATCAAAAATACAAACACATATTTCTCTCAGCATATTCTCTCAGGTCAAAAACTATGTTGCTCTGGCCTCTTTCTCCGTCTCACACTCACCAGCAGCTGCGGTCGTCCATGCCGTCAATTTCATACGGCTGGTTCCGATAAATGATATAATAGCACTAACAAACAAAGGACTACAACATTCAAAAATATCAACTATACATTTTAACATATGGCTCCTACAGGTACCTTTAACCGTGTTTGTCCGCACCAGTCTGGACAAGGTCAAGCCGGGTTGGAGAGACCCACACCTCGCTATGCCGACACCGGCAAACCAAGATCCGACTGAGGAATACACTGCAATAGTCGAAACAGGGTTTGTAATAGCTGGGGGGAACCGGGTTAAGTCAATGAGCAGCAACAGGGGGCAGAACCCAATAAATCATTACAGCTTTCTGTGTTAGTTTGCCAGGTTGAAATCTTACTTAAAATCAAATATGAGCAAGAAAAAATATTCTTTAGTGAGGACCTTTAAACTCAGCGGTCTCCGGTTCCATTGAAATTGTGTATAATATAAAGATGTATTTTTCTTCTTTACTAAAATCTGTTTTTCCTAAAACAGGTCTTGAGATAAGAATTATAATATGTCGACAATTAAATATCATTTCCAACGTTGATTGATCAAGTTTTTATTTTTAATTAGGAATAACTGTAAAAATAATTGGAGGAAAATAGTTCCTTTCAGGGAGCCATTTTGTGGTCATTTGCTAATCATTTACCGGGAAGTGTTTAAACCATATTTGAATTCAAATGACTCTTGATGTAAAGGCTATAGTGGCTAAATAAATAAATCAAATTATTCCCAAAGTTGATTAATCAATATTTTAATGTAAATGGGACCGGATCTTGTCCGTGTTCACCCTAGCATTAGCTTCGTCGCCATTTTAAGTCACTCTAGAAAAACGGAGAATTTAAAAAGTATTTAAACATCACTTTCTCCTCACATGAGTCTAGGGCTAAGGTCCCTCCTATGTTCTTAATTAAATGTAATCGATTCCGACGTTGATTGACCAGTTTAAAGATGTGAATTAGGTGAGATTGTGCCAGTGTTGTTCTGGTAGCAAACAGCTGTTAGCAACCTAGCTATTCTCATCGTGTATCATTTACCGTAACGTTTTTATAAGTGATAAGAACACCTTTATTTCACAAATGAGTCTGATCTAGGAGCTGTATTGGATGAATAAATAAACAATCATTCCTGAGGTTGAGTGATAAATGTTTCGGTATGGATTTGAAAGGAATGTGTCAGCGTTTATTTCCATATTAGCTATAGCAGCCATCCAGCTAATGTAATAACGGGACATATTTAAAGTATTTAAAAACAAATTGTACTTCAAATTAGTCCTGGGCTAAGGTCTAAACTATGTCCATGATTAAAGTTTGTTATCCTTGTGATGTTTTAAATATTTGAAATTGTACAATGTCTCAATCTTCACACTAACACATACATATGGTGGCCTATACATCAGCTCCCTCTGTCAATGTATTGTGGAGATATGAGCCAGTCCAGTTGTAACTGTCTCCATTACGTATTATATAGCTTCACTATTGGCGAAGCATAATCATTTGTTCCACGGTAAAGCATTGCACAGGAAGCATTTGATTTATAAAAGATGACAAGAGCTTGTGTGGAGGTGCACCAAAACAATAATGTTCACCACCTCGAACGACGCCAAAACTACCACGTTCAATGCTTCAAAAAATGTGTTCAAATCAATTAAACATCAACTTTTTGTTGCAAAAAAAACACTGCAATTCCTGCAAAGACAATAAAAATGAAAAAGTTGACTTACATGAAAATGAAGGATCCATGATGGTGTCAGAAAGATTCCCTGTCACTTCAAAGACATTACGATGGGCTTCGAGCAGGACCACGGAAACAGGCTCCGTCACGGTTCATGATCCAGACCCATCCTGTAATACTGCAAACCTGCAAAAGGAGGGACACAAACTCCGGGGAGCGATGCCCCGGGGGTTGAGTTAGTGATATGCATTAATGATTGTATACACATATAGGAAGTCTAATTGTAGACCACCCTGGCTTGTTTTTAGTGCCCTCGGGGGCAGAAGTAAGGGTAACTTTCTGTCTGTCCATTTAGCCACCCGCGTCTCCGATGTAAAGTGGATTGTACACAGATTATACATTTGGACAATTCAAGTCCCTAACGGGGAGTTAGTGATATGCATTAATGAATGTATACATCGAGAGGAAGTCTAAGCCTATAGGAGCATAAACTAGGACCTGGTCCAAGGTCAGCCCGAGCTAAAGCTGCAAAGTGGACATAGATCAGCGTTATTACACAGTGTTCAACTTGTATTAACAGAGGATTCCACATCAAACCAGCGCAAAAACTGCCTTCGCCACCTCAGACCGCCAAATCAACCACGTTCACCACCTCAGACCGCCAAAACCACCACGTTCACCACCTCAAACGACCGCAGAGATGGTCAACGTGGTGATTTTGGCGGTCTCAGGTGGCAAAGGCAGTTTTGGCGCTGGTTTGATGTGGAATCCTCTGTTAATACAAGTTGAACACTGTGTACTAACCGAGGATTCCAGATCAAATCAGCGCCAAAACTGCCTATGCCACCTCAGACCACCAAAAGAACCACGTTCAACACCTCAGACCACCTCCAAAACAATGGTGTTCACCACCTCAAACACAACCGCCTTCACCATCTCAAACGACAGCCAAAACTACCATGTTCACAAACAACCCCATAACAACCACGTTAAATGCTTCAACCAGTTTGTTCAAATCAATTAAAAATCAACTTTTTGTATAAAAAGAAAACTGCAATTCCTGTAAAGACAATAAAAATGACAAAGTTTACTTACATGAAAATGAAGGATCCAATATGGTGTCAGAAAGTTTCCCTTTTACTCCAAAGACGTTACGATGGGCTTCGAGCAGGACCACGGCAACAGCACTGCACTTTCCCTCCTCACCTCATACCTCAAAGACCGCACCTACAGGGTAACTTGGAGAGGGTCCGAGTCCGACCCTTGTCAGTTAACCACAGGGGTCCCTCAGGGCTCTGTTCTCGGTCCCCTCCTCTTTTCTCTGTACACAAACTCGCTCGGATCTGTCATTAGCCCGCATGGTTTTTCATACCACTGCTACGCTGACGACACCCAATTAATTCTGTCCTTTCCCCGCTCAGAGACCCAGGTCGTCGCACGCATCTCCGCTTGTCTAGCTGACATCTCTCAGTGGATGTCTGCTCACCACCTCAAGCTCAACCTTGACAAGACTGAACTGCTTTTCCTTCCGGGAAAAGATTGTCCCACTCTTGACCTAACAATCAACATCGGCACCTCTGTTGTTTCCCCGACTCAGACTGTTATCTAGGATCACACCCAGATTCCTTGCAAACTGTCCTTCACTGCAAACATCGCTGCTACAACCCGCTGCTGCAGATACACTCTTTACATCAGGAGGATACGTCCCCAGCTGACCCAGAAAGCCACGCAGGTTCTGGTCCAGGCACTCGTCATCTCACGCCTAGACTACTGCAACTCCCTCCTGGCTGGTCTACCTGCATGTGCCATCCGACCTCTGCAGCTCATCCAGAATGCAGCGGCTCGGCTGGTCTTCAACCTTCCGAAATGTTCCCACACCACACCGCTCCTCCGCTCCCTTCACTGGCTTCCAGTAACTGCTAGAATCCACTTCAAGACACTGGTACTTGCGTACCATGCTGCGAATGGATCTGGCCCTTCCTACATCCAGAACATGGTTAAACCGTAAACCCCAGCACGTGCACTTCGCTCTGCATCGGCCAAACGGCTCGCTGCACCCGCGCTGCGAGGGGGACCAAAGTTCCCATCAGCAAAAACACGTGGGTTTGCTATCCTGGCCCCCAAATGGTGGAATGAGCTCCCCATTGAACTCAGGACAGCAGAAAGCTTACACATCTTCCGGCGCAGGCTGAAAACTCATCTCTTTCGACCCCATTTCAAGCGATAGAACTACTAAAAAAGAATTACTAACAGAGCACTTACATACTAATAAAGGACTGGCTTATCTATAAGCCAGTTGAGTAGCACTTGAAAAGTTGTGGCTATATGAAACCTGATGTACTTATATGATTCTGTTTTCTTCAAGGTTGTATCTTCCTGGTCGAATGTACGTCGCTTTGGATAAAAGCGTCAGCTAAAAGCAATGTAATGTAAGTGATATGCATTAATGAATGTATACATTGAGAGGAAGTCTAAGCCTATAGGAGCACAACCTGGGGGCTGGTCCAAGGTCAGCCCAAACTAAAGCTGCAAAGGGGACAAAGACCAGCGTTAATACAAGTTGAACACTGTGTACTAACAGAGGATTCCACATCAAACCAGCGCCAAAACAACCACATTCACCACCTCAGACCACCTGCAAAACAATGGTGTTCACCACCTCAAACACAACCGCCTTCACCATCTCAAACGACCGCAAACACAACCGCCTTGACCATCTCAAACGACCACAAACACAACCGCCTTCACCATCTAAAACGACCACAAACACAACCGCCTTCACCATCTCAAACGACCACAACCGCCTTGACCATCTCAACCGACAGCCAAAACTACCACGTTCACAAACAACCCGATAACAACCACGTTCAATGCTTCAAAAAGTGCGTTCAAATCAATTAAACGTCAACTTTTTGTAGAAAAAAAACACTGCAATTCCTGCAAAGACAATAAAAATGACTTGCATGAAAATGAAGGATCCAATATGGTGTCAGAAAGTTTCCCTGTTACTCCAAAGACGTTACGATGGGCTTCGAGCAGGACCACGGCAACAGGCTCCGTCACGGTTCATGATCCAGACCCATCCTGTAATACTGCAAACCTGCAAGAGAGGGACACAAAAACTCTGGGGAGCAATGCCCCGGGGGTTGAGTTAGTGATATGCATTAATGAATGTATACAGATAGAGGAAGTCTAAGTTTAGACCACCATAAACTAGGGGCTGGTCCAAGGTCAGCCCGAGATATTCCAAAGAGGACAGAGACCAGCGTTAATACAAGTTGAACCCAATGCCCAAACAACCGAGGTTTCCACAACAAACAATGTTTATTTATATAGTCCAATATCACAAATGTTACATTTGTCTCAGTGGACTTCACAGTTTGTACAGAATATCAGTATGACAATACGACACCCTCTGTCCTTAGACCCCCTGTCCTTAGACCCTCACATCGTACAAGGAAAAACTTCCAGAGAAAAACCCACAGTTTAAAGGGGAACATGGGAGAAACCTCAGGGAGAGCAACAGAGGAGGGTTCCCTCTCCCAGGACGGACAGACGTGCGATAGATGCCGTGTGTAAATTGAAAAGATAATACATTTACAACATAGGTAGTCCAAATGTTTGGAAATGCATGTGTTATAGACACATGCATTTCCAAACATTTGGACGTAGATAGACACCAAAAAGGAAATTTGGGGAAGCTGGGTTATTCGGAACATGAGAGTACACAGGTCGAAGGAAGAAGTAAGGTGTCCCGACAAACGAAGCCTATAGCAGCAAAACTTGGGGCTGAATCTAATCAGCCCTAACTATAAGCTTTATCAAAAAGGAAGGTCTTAAGCACACTCTTAAAAACGGATAGGCTGTCTGCCGCCCGAACACAAACTGGAAGCTGATTCCACAAAAGTGGTGCTTGATAAGAAAAGGCTCTGGCTCCCATTGTACTTTTAGAGACTCTAGGAACAACCAACAATCCTGCATTCTTGGAACGCAATGCCCTAGTAGGACAGTAGGGTATAATGAGTTCTTTAAGGTAAGATGGCGCCTGCCCATTAAGGGCTTTGTAGACGAGAAGAATTTTAAATTCTATCCTGTGTTCTATAGGGAGCCAGTGTAAGGCAGCCAGAACAGGAGTAATGTGGTCCCTTCTCCTAACTCTGGTAAGTAAGTTGAGTAGATAACGATTAAATACTAAATAACTAAATGTTGCTAATCTAACCTTAACTGTGGGATAGAGAAACTTGAATTACGTAACTTCCACTAGAATCAAATTATTTATTTTGTTTACTTTGACGTTTAACATGACATGAGTTAACCTAGCAGAACAGTATCTGCTCTGCTGGCCCTGGCATTACCGAGTCAAGTGTGCGCAGCCGGGTCGGTACAACGCCGTTGACCTATTAGATTAGCTAGCTGGCTGAAAGAACGTAGAAGCTAGAAATGACAAGACATTGGAGTCCTGCGGGAGTCACGAGGGAGGCAAAGAGGAGGCAAATCCTACTTTGATTGAGCTAAGTATCGCTGGTGTTTTCTTTTATTTTTTAGCTCCTCATGCTATAATCATGTGGATTTTCTCCATTCCTATCATGTGTCTTCTCGCAATCATCACTGGCCCCGTGCATCTCCTACTCGATATAACCGGCCTGCTCTCGTCTATCCCACATGCTCCACTGAGATCCAACATCTAGTTACAGGGGGCCTGTGGAACTGCCAGTCAGCTGTTCCTAAGGCTGACTTCATCTCTGGCTACGCTTCCCTGCAGTCTCTGGATTTCCTTGCTCTCACTGAGACCTGGATTACTCCATCCAACACATCCACCCCAGCAGCTCTCTCCACAGCATATTCCTTCTCCCACACACCCAGACCCTCTGGCAGAGGAGGTGGCACTGGTCTCCTGCTCTCTCCCAAATGGAGCTTTTCCCTCTTCAAGCTACCTAACTTCACTCCTTCCTCCTTTGAATTCCATGCCGTCACAGTAACCCATCCTATACAATGAACCATTGTTGTTCTCTACAGTCCATCAGGCGCCTTTGGAGACTTCTTGGAGGAGTTAGATAATCTCCTCGCACATCCCAGCCTTTTTATGTCAATAACGGAGATTTCATATTAGCTGCTATCATAGCTACGAGAGTGTATGACAGCTTCCAGTTTTGGGCCTTCTGGCTGTGCATCACTCATTCACCAATGGGTCATGTTTAGATGGATTTTAGGAACTTCAATTAACACATCACTGGTATCCTGGACAAACAGGGAAGCAGGACAAACATGAGAAAGCAGAAAGTCAGTGTTGAGCCTGAGGAAAAGTTGTGCAACAAAGTAAACTGCCTACCTGTACCACCAACCAAGACTCAGCAAAGAGGGAACAAAGGCCCACAGGTGCCTTTTATAGCAGGGCCTGATTGGGGGGAGGAGTCTGGAGCTTCATTCAACAACACTGCCCTCTTGTGGAGCGTTACCCACCACAGTGTGAAAGTGTTATCATTGTGTACTTTTACATTACATTGCATTTAGCTGACGCTTTTATCCAAAGCGACTTACAATAAATGCATTCGACCAACAAAATACAAACTTGAAGAAAAAAGAATCATATAAATACATCAGGTTTCATAGAGCTAAAACATTTAAAGTGCTACTCAACTGGCTTTAGATAAGCCAGTCCTTTATTAGTATATAAGTGCTTTGTTAGTAATTCTATCGCTCAAAATGGAGTCGAAAGAGATGAGTTTTCAGTCTGCGCCGGAAGATGTGTAAGCTTTCTGCTGTCCTGATTTCAATGGGGAGCTCATTCCTTCCTGCCTAAACGTGCATGAGGTGATTTGCTTGACAGTTTATGTTTGAATGTTGACATGCAGAGGGCAAGGCCAATTCAAAGTTCATTTGGGATTCATATAAGGACATTTTGAGTAAAGACACTGGAGTACAAAAGGCTTTATTATCAGAATATGTTATACTGTATTTACATTTGCTCGTGTGTACCTATGTTAACGTTGTGTTGGTCATAGTGTTGCATAACTGAGACCCCTGAGGCCTGTACCTGAAGCAGGGTTTGTGGTTAAGGTAACTTCAGGATTAACTCCAATACCAAACCACACCCTACCCACTCCCCCTCCTGATGGAGTGGACTCCGTCTGTAGTCTCACTCGCAGCTTAATGATGTGATGGATGTGCAGAGCTAGGATAAGTAATAAGGGAGCTAGGAGTGATTTTCGGTGCGGTAATAGGTTAGTATTTTTCGCTCGGGGCTAATTCAGAGGGTCAGTGTTAGCATTGTGTGGTTTTTTTTTAAAAAAAAAAGAAAAATATCAGTTAAATGAGTTTTTCCCCGCTATATGGATATAAAATATTCATAGTTTATTAAATATTAAGGTTCCTTAGACGTTGTTTCCTGCAAATGACGCGATTTAGGGCCCGGGCTCGGGTCCGTGGGGCTTAAGAGGTTAAGGGTTAGTGAGACCCTCCAGTAGACCCTCAGTTTAAGGGTTAG
>CALSBZ010030466.1:0-12904 GCA_943591055.1 Gobionotothen gibberifrons
CACACACACACACACACACACACACACACACACACACAGCAACACATCAACAGACACTGATAAAGAGGGGAGCAGCTCCTCAGCAAAGTGCCTGTGCAGCCTCTCAGAAGATGTGTCTGGACAATGTAAAAGGCACACGTCTCTTTTTATCCATGTGACACTTTTTTCAAGAGCATATTTCCTAGTGCATTTACTTAATGAGTACAAGAATAAACAGATAATGTTGCACATGTCTGTGCGTGCAGACAAAACTCTAGATAAACACAAAAAAGTCAGATTTTAAGCGTTCATTTAATCCAGTCATTATTAATTGACTTAATAACACGTAGGTTGACTTACATTCAGCAGTGTGTTTGCCTCATTTTGGATACTTTCAAATGTATATTTTTCAGATCTTCTCTGGCGCATTTTGAAAAGCCGGGACCCTCTGTTGGAAAGTAATGACAACTCCTCCAACATAATGTCTTTTGGGGTGCTGAGCTTCTTTCCCAGATCCATAACGTCACCTGTGGACCAAAGATATATAAAGATGAAGATAACAATCTTTAAAACCCACATTTAGTAGACAATCCTTAATCAATTATTTTTGCAATCACCATAATAGTGAGCAAACTATATTTTCAAAAACTAAAACGTGGACTTGTGCCAACACATATTATTAAGTCAAGGGAAATTGTATACAAACAATAACCAAGCAAATGATTTGCCATTGATATTATTGGGCCATTTATGGGCAAAAGTGCCTCAGGGGTCCCAAAGCTTATAGGGTGGGAATTATTATTATTTGATTAATTGCACATTTGTTTGGCAATCATAAAAAGCATAATTGAGACTTAATTAGGGAATATCTTTCACATTATCCTAAGGGTGTCTAGTAGTCAGATCCTGGGTCAGATAGATACCGTTTAGGGGTTAAAACTATATTAACATTGGGCATATGTTGAAATGAACTTCATATGACTTGATCATCACAAACTAACTTGAAAAAGGGGCGGGGGGATAATGGCAGGTGTTGGAATAGTGGGTAAATCTGACCTGGTTTTACACCTGGAAATTGCTTCAGACACTAGACAAATATAGGCACAGAAATATACCCTGATATCATTTTGTAAGCTGAATAGGTTTGAGGAAGGGTCCATAGATGACAACAAATCTGTAAAAAAATTCAAATGTTCCATGATGTGAGCCCTGTCATGGAATATGAGTTATCATTGTACTTGAGAATTAGTTTTGGATGGACATAATACTTCCTCCTCCACCACACAGACGGTATGTACCGCAGCTGTCACAAACCTTCACGTCATCCAAATGGCCACACACAGTTGGCCCTCACAACTTCCCTCCCCTCTCCACAAATAGACTTTTGAAAAGGACATTGACAAAGGATTAGCCGGCATAGGTAGTAAATCATCTCATTAGCTTATTTATGGCAATTTCTGGAGTGTAGCTCTGACATTTGAACCCAGATCATATTCTCATTCAGTCTGTGTTTGCCCGCTGAGCCTCAAGTCTAACATTGATCATACCATTGGTACCATGGACCTCTCGGCAAATTGCTTCTGCGCGCTGCTTCCTCTCTCCAGTTGGCATTGTACAGAATTGTGACATTTTGGCTTTGGCAAGGTTGGCAGAACGCAGTAGTGCTGGAAATACATACAGGACAGAGGATGTAGTTGTTCTGCCCGAGTCATAAAGAAGGAGTTTTAATCCAAACACTACGATCCCCCAAAACATCAATGCAGCGCTAGCCCTTACAAACAGCTAAACACAGAGATTACTGTTTATTTATTACATGTAAAGTGATCTTTTATCAGATGTCATAGAAAGAAAACGCAATCAGTAATGCTGACTTTTAAAACTAATATCACACAGAGTTATATCTCAGTTATTTCCTGTTACATAACTAGCATAATACACAGTCTTTTATAAAGTTCTCCCATTGGCTGTCAGCATTTATTGAAATGGAAAGATTAATGGAAAGCACGCAGGTGATGAAAAATATGCCATATCAGTGTCTCTCCTACGAATGTACGAATAATCTCTCTGTAGCGGTAGCATTTATTAAATTACCATGCATTGCAGACCCTATTGTTCTGAGGACCACAAACGTCATTCCTAAATCTGGCCTCGTCAGTAGACAAGTATCTGTGTACGTGAACAAATGTTAGTGGTATCCCCCTCTATTGCTGTCACATAAATCACCTGTATAAAGGTCAAGGGTGACTAATATGCCCTGGGTTTATGCATAACCGAACAAATGTCCAGCAAGAGACGTCAAACACATAAAATCCAAAATAACTTTCCTGCATTACAGTGACTGGTTCAATCATATTATGTTAGCTTTTCTCTGTTGTCAAATGCTGAACATGATGCTACAACACTAAATGTTTAATGTTTAATATCTGAATTATGCCCATCTGCTGTCTTTGTGGCATTAAAACTAGTTTTATAGATGCGAAGTTAAGAAATAGCAAAGCAATTGAATACTAAAGATAGAACATATTTCCCATTAACATATTATGCTTCACCAAATGATGATAAGAAAGTGACTCCCATAATTCATTTAAAAACCAAGCCACATTTATTTTTACCCACAAACAATGACTTCTCGAATTGTCTTCAACCGAACTTCAAAATAAATTAAATATACCAAAAAATACCCCCTGACGAAGCGTTGTATCCGTACCTGTGCTGGGATCCCTAGTGTGCCACCTGTATCCTTGAAGGGGAGACACGGACTCAGGGGTCAACCTCCAGGAGGTAGTTTGATCTTCCCTGATCTTCACACTCCCGGACACTAAAGCCAAACTGTGAGTGTGTCCCTGTGTCTGTTGTGAATGGAATGCAGCTTACATCAATAGGCTAAATTTAACTTGCCAAACACTCAAAACCACTCTCTAACACCATGGGGCAAGGATAGCTACCAGAGGGAGAGAAAGAGAGTGAGGGGAGAGGATGGACAACCCATGCCCACTGATGTACTCCGAGGCGAGGACTCCCCTCGAGAAACACATTTCCTTCCTCGTGTAAAATCTTCAAAGTTAATGTGTCTCTGTGGGTGAAAATAACCTCTGAGGGATTGTAACCTCCAAATCATGGAGGTCTTTATTGCTGGGCACAGCTGCTAGGTGTGGACGCCTCGCTTTAAACTGAGTTTTGTTACAGCTATTATGTGTGATCACTGACATTGGATAATGATATACAGAACAGTGAGGCGGGGATTAGAGGGGGAGTGGGGTCTCATCCCCGAAATGGTGATCAGCCATTAAGATTTTTATACAGCAGCATCAAGGACATTACCCTGGCAGCAAAACCTGTCATACTCCTCCCTTTAAATAACCAGTGACACAAATATAATGTTGATACATGAGAGAAGTTCTTGATCGCAATCCTTGATAAGGAAGTTTACAAACCAGTGTTACCTTAATGTTTGATTTGTATATGTTTTTATGTTTTGTATTTAAAAAGTCAGAGAATTAATTAAATTCCCTCTTCACCAAAAATGATGCTTACTCCATGCCAAAAATAACACTTCAAACATTGAAAGCATCTTCAAGTATTTTAATTGTTCAGTTTGTGTTTTAAAGGTGCAAAAATATAACATAACTTATAACACACGGGTAAAGCTCATTCCATAATTAGGATCAAACCATGGCTGAGTCAGACATTTTGAAAACCCTGACACTCAATTAATTAATCTGCAGTTCTACATCTTAAACACCATGCAGTGTGTAATCAAAACGTCATGAATGTATGCATGCAACATTAACTCCTCTCTTACATTCTCTCACACTGAGGTCATCACTATGAATGAGCCCCATGTTAACTTATTGCAAGTTTTGTAAATATGCAGTGTGGCTTCCTTGTAGCAGAGAGATATATTGTATGTTATTACTCAAAGTGCTGCATATTAATAGAAATGTGCACTCTTTTAATATTATTGCAACTATTACATCTGCAGTGCGAGAAAAGACAGAAAAACAAGATAAGTAACATAATTGTTATCCCTGTGTGAAATATTGAGATGTGCTAAAGTGATCACAAAGCCACGTGAGTTTTTAGGTTAAGATATGTAACTGAAAAGCCACATTTTTATTTCTTAAAGTTCCTTATTTCTTACTAAATATTTGTAATATCAGTGAGCAACAAAAAAGTAAAAAGTATCTACCAAACACTCCTTTCTTCACGTTCACTTCCACTCTCATAACACTTTTCTTGACTGCAGTGCAACCATCCTAAATGAGTCTGGATTGAAACAACAAGATTATAAAATGATCAATTAGACACAATAACAACATTTCCCATCAATGTGTTGCCTGGTATCTCATCAGCATCACAACACAATAGCTACAGTAAGAAAGTTGTTGTGCTCTTCAAACCAAGTGACCACTCATAAAGATAGCAATGTTTATCACTTCCTTTAACAATTTAAAACCAACATTATAAATCATCTAAAATATTCCTCTTACCTGTATAAGTTTGAACTAACACAGGCCAACAACAGCCTTATTTTTCATCACATTCAAGCAAACTTATTTAATGTTTTTAGGCCAAGCTAACTATTTTGTCTTCCATGTTCACGATACCATCATGTAATTATGTGATGCATGTTTGACCTCATCTTAGTAACTTCTCTGGGCTGCACTTTTCAAATGGGAGAACTTCTCTGGACCTTATCCCATGTATCCGATACTGGCCCTGCTGCCGGGCCTCAGAGGCTGGGCCGGTCTGAAGGGAGGCCCATAGAAGGCTGGTTTCTCAGGTGGAAATGTCCTGCTTATGAACGGTGCCTGAAAAGCTGGGGCCGCATGATAATGACCCATCCCGACAGCTGCAGGATCAAGGGACACCCTGCGCTTCCACTCATCCGGAGGCTCTGGCAGAGATCTGCGGTGCCCTGCAGCTTTGACATTAGAGGCAACAGATGACGGGAGGCTCTGAAACACAAAGGCATCGTCCACTGAACAAGTGGGGCTTCTGGAGGCTGCCTCCCACGGACTCAGTGGCTTGTAGACTTTTTCTTGAAAGGATGTTTGCCTCTGTGTCGGTAAATAAAACGCCTGGATTCCAGGTGTGCTGGCAGGTGACAGAAGTCTGGGAGAAGGCATCGAATTCAGTCGCCTGGGTAGACTCAGGGAGCGGCTTCTTCCAAATCCCTGAAAGAAATGCAGATATTTGACTGGTGGGACAGCAGTGTTGCAGGCTTTGCTGCCACCCTCTGGCTTCATGTAAGCCTGGAAAACTAATAATGTGGTTTGTTTATGTTTTATTTGACCTTTTTCTTCTTTAAACTTAGGGGTTGCCCACTGTTGAATGATAGTTTTGCTAAAATAACTTTACAGTTCCGTAGAAACATTTACGAAAGAGGCTCTTAAGATGCAAAAGAATCAACTGATTTCAAGTGCAAAAAAGTTCACTTGTTGTCCCTTTCTTTACCCAATAAGTTGCACACAATACATGTATTTGTTTGCATCTTTAAAACCTCTTCATATTTTGGTTTTTGCAGTTTTTCTATGAAAGGATTGATTTCAATTCAGCTACTGTACTCTCACACCTAAAACTCTCTTTTGAAAAGTGTTAAAGTCTGGAGCAACATTAGAGATATTAAAAAATATTGGCAATAAATAAATACTTAAGAACTTACCTGCTGTTGGTTCATTAACAAAACAATTGAAATACATTGACAAGATTATGAACGTTTTTTGGAACTTAAAGGGGAAATCCACTTTAAAACACAATTAGCATGTGTCTGCTCAGCCTAAGATCAGCTGTGTGGGTTGACCATGCCTGTGCAGGGCCTTTATCTACCTAGCAGGACCTGAACTGCAACCTAAACTTTCTCAAAAGTACTGCTGTTTGAATTATCAATTATCAATCAATATTCAGGGTTCCTTGACACCTAAATAAAGGCTTAGTTTTCTGCAGTTAGGTCTAGTTAGTTAGAACAATGATCACCTCATTATTAGCCGTGAGCACCTAAAGTATGATCTTCTTCACTAACCACATAGCCACAGTAAATGTTGCAGCCCGGGCAAATCAGCTAAAGAATGAAAAGCCCAGGACTTGAGACGTTCTCCAAGCATAACCCCATCTCAACAGACAGCTAACCACTCAGTAAATCATTTCTATTTTTGACCTTGTAAACTCCGAAACATGAATTGTGTAGCGTTAGCAAACAAGTATTGATAGCAAGATATCACAGTTTATATGGGCCTGTTTGACTGATCCTTTTCTTCTAAGAAACCATGTTGTGAGTGTTGGCTGTGTGGCATCTTGGTATGTGGAGGGAGTGTTTTGTTTTTTGTACTTAAGAACTACACAGAATCCGGCCTGTCTTTAAATGTCAAAAATATTTTTCTAATGTGTTATAAGGGTTAATTTTACTTCACTAGACCTCAAAACAGTGGGCAGAAAATCTTTTAAGAGGCACGATTTTTTCACAAACTTAAAGGCTGATTAAAAATCCTGTGATTAAAAAGAAGAGCAAAGGTCCAGAAACATCATGCCAGTGATTCAGTGACAGTGTTAACCTTCAGCAATTTATCATTTTATATAAATACAAGCAATGAGTTATTACAAATAGCCAAACTTGTAGTGCATTTTAGAAAGGTTTGCTGAAGGTTTAGTAAATATGAGTTATTTCTGTGTGAAAGGGTGAGGCAGTAAGGAAGATAAAGGTAGAAGAAAAAGTGACTCGGTAGTTCAGGAAAAGTGAAAAGAAGCTCATTAGACAAAGTTCACACGTAAAGGGAAAGACATTTAATTGTGCTGAGGACAAGAAGTGCAATAAACAATAATATTTTTGAAAGACAGAGACATAAACACATATAAGACAGTTTCATTTTGAGTTGCTACTGACAGTGTGAATAAATAGTCAAATATCTGTGATAACTCATGTTTGACTTCAAGGATGAGGAGAAAGGTAAATAACTGGCCATAACTGACAACTGCAAGAAAAATATCCAGATAAAAACATTGAAAGTCATCAGGGTCAGTAATCACAACTCAAGTTAACGCTTGTACTGTAGCTGTTGTGATGCCGTTAAAGGAATGAGACTGAAGAAATTGCAAGTTGTATGCATCCCAAAAAAGAAGTGCAAAGACAGTTTCTCTCCAGATAAACTAAATAATTAAGCATATTCTGTAACTATAATCAATAGTTACTGTTATCTCAGATGTTAGAATTAAGAAAAGTATGATTGTAAGTTCAATTAAAAGAATAAAGGTACATTAACACATTATATTGTTGTGTATTTTTGGTGTCAGTGATGACTGATAATGCAAGTCAGGCATGTCATATTATTTATGAAGAAAAAACAACTAAAGAAAAACAACTCAAACTGGAAACCTCTGTTGAACAAGGTTCTATTCACACAATATTGCACATATAATAGCACTTCCTGAGGTTCACTCAACATAGCCTCACATTTTCTTTTTCAAGCAAATATGCACCCCCCTATTTGAGGAAGATAATATAATGTGCTATATTTTTCATTTATATATTAATCTACTTTATATTGCATAGATGTACACTTTTTAATATAGCTTTGCTGTTCATTTAACATGTTTGCCTTTCATTTCCAGCTAAATATAACTCAGTACTGCATACTGTAAGTTATTTTGGATTTGACCAACACTTAGACTAGAGTCTCTACATTTTCACCTGTTAAATAAGACATTTTAGATGCTACCGAGTTGCAGTTGTAATTATTTTCCTATCGTTTCAGTAAAGCATGACCGTATGAAAACTAATGAAGAGCAGCAACAGACTTCCATTGTTTGCCTGTATTGAAAGGCTTCTTAGCAGAAAAGGTTGGGCGAGGTGCCATTTGACGAGCACCTCTAGCAATAAGGGATGCAGGAGAGAAAGCTGAAGCTAAGCTGTCACCCATAGATGAATGCTGAGAGGATGCGCTTGCAGGTCGGGCGCTTGGTGCTTGCTTGGTGGTTATGTGATGGGCTGCAGGAGTGACAGTGGGCTTTTTATTCAAGCGCTTGTCAGATGCAAGAGACTCAGTTGATCTTGTGATTTGGCAGGCAGAAGAATTTTGGGAACTTACCGATACAGGAGACTTGGCAGGGGCTTCGGCCTTGTTTTGAACAACAGAGGCATTATAAGGAGAATAAGAAGGGTCAGATCTTTGTTTAAGGTTTTTGGTAACCTCAAACTTTGAAATTTGAGTTGGTTTGGGGCTTTTGGTATTGACTATCTTTGATTCTTCAGTTGGTTTGGGGCTGGGACTTTTGGCCACAGGGACTGCATCGTACTTGAAAAGTGAAGAGTCCAACTGATAGGGCTGATGTTTCATAATCTCTAAGGGGTTAAGGTGCTTTGGGGCTGCTTTGGGTTTGGGTTTGGCTTTGGTCTTAGGCTGGATTTTGGGGCTTGTGGACGGGGGTTGCTTGGCTGCAGATTGAGGGTGGAAAGGAGAAAGAAGGGGGTTGTATGATGAAGTCGGTGGCGCACGAGCATTGGAAGAATACCTCCAGGAGTTAGGGAGTGACGCGTTTGGGGAGGGGGATCTCGCTTTGTTAGCTTGCACCTTTTCACCATCGACAACAAACTTCTCCATACGGGACTGTCTTTTGGCAAACAGCTCCGCCCCTTTTCCCTCCCTGGTTGCACCATCCCCAGCCCGATTAATACCGACTTGACCCTTTGGAGAAGCCTGTGATCCTTTTAACGCAGGAACGTATGACTTTTCTGCTTCTGTTGGGTAAGAGGCCACTGAATTTGGTATACCGACTAAATTATTCCTTGATGGTGAAGGTGGGTGATGTGGGCTATAAGTAGGACTGTGGGCCTGCATACTCACAGAGGACTGTGACGGCTGTTGACTCCAGCTATTTGTGGTTGGCTGAAGATGAAGCTGAGAAGAGGAGTTGACGGGAGCACAGGCATTGGCAGGTGTTTGAAGTTTTGCCTGAGTTTGATCTGGTGCCCAATGGTTGGCCATGTGTTGAGGCTGAGCCCAATCTTGTTGCTGTAAGTAATGCTGACTGTGAGGCCCCATAGGATTGTGAGAAGGTTGTGAAACCGGACTTCTTGGGGGAATATGGGGCTCACCTAAGGGGCTCCTCATCATCCAAGGTGGGCAGGATGGGTTGATGGTAGGTTTGGGCGCAACTGGAGGGGGATTCTTGAGTTTAATTGTTCTGGGTTGCATAAAGTTACACGCTTCAGCACCTAGACTAAAGAAGTCTTCCTCACACTCAATATAAGACTTCCTGTCCCCTTTGTTTTGAAGGCGAGGATCTGATCCCTGCTGCATCATGGATGACTGTTTATTATTGGCTTTCCTTCTAGACTCGGGTAGGATACCAACCTTTATTGCTGGCATAGATATTCGCTCATCTCTTGAGGCTATGATGTCTCCAGTTGGGGACCAAACCTGTGGGCTAGTGTTAATAGGCACACGTACTTTAAATCTCGGTTCATGCTTCCTTGGCACTGGATTGACGCCACCAGGCATGGCAGGAGCAGACGTGCTGATGTGAAATCCAAGGAAAGGCTTCGCAGTTCTGTTTGGCACCAAGGGTTTAGGCACGTTGGATTGGTTGTTCATCTGGTTAAAACTTTCTTGGTATTCTACATGCTGCTTGACATTTGCATCCATGTAGTTGGCTTGATCACTATGCATGTACATCTCGTCATTGTCATAAATATTCTGGGCTTCTGTGCGCTCTGGTTCTGCTAATGTCTCCACAGGTAATCCTTTGTTCCTCAGTTCTTCCTCCTCCGACGCAAGTTCATCTATCCGTTTACGACGTCGCTCAAACATCGAAACACCCTTTCCTGTCGTTTCTGCTTCCATTTTTCGAGCACTTGCCCAATTCAGATTTAAGTTATGTTGCTGGTGATACACAGAATACTCCTCTTCAAACTCAGATTCACTTGTTGCCACAAAGTTATACCCGGCTGCTCTGACGTCTTCAGTTGCCTCCTCTATTTGGTCTTTGCTGTCAAGCTTGATCTCACCAGTCCCGTAACTCACTAGTGTATACTTTTTAACCCTCTGGCGACGTTTTTTAAACAGCAAGGCTCCCTTGTTTTGAGGGTTGGGTGCATCTGTTAGCAGCCGGGCAATTCGCTTACATTTGGACTTGGTCTCCTTGACGTTTCTTTCTGATTGGCTGTCGTGACTGAGCCCTGAGACAAAGAAAGAGAGAGGGACAGTGAGAGGAAAACAAAGGTTCATAAGATAAAAACACATTTTATATTGATATGTTTGTGTTATGAAGATGAAACCATTATTATTATTATTAACTTTTGGTTTGTTTGGTTTTTAATAATTATGAATTTAATAAATGTTTCCCCTGCTTAAGCAAGCATACTAAAAGAAGCATCATATTTACTTACAGCCAACTTAGGGGTTCCATGAGGCAAAAAAAGTGAGGAGCTCATTTTCCATTGCCGTCAGTGTTACGACTGAAAAGGAGTCAGGTAACAGGCCGGGGTGACACATGCTGGTGTCAGTCAAATGTGTTTCTGCCGGCCTCATCATATGGTCATATTTTATTATTATCCTGCTCTGACTATTAAAGCCATGGGAATTCTCCCTTTAAGTCCACCTCAAATAGATCCCACATTACAGCATGAAAAATAAATAGCACCCACAGTGCTTTGCACAACTTATTTATCCATTAAATGTACTCATATAACACCAATAAAACCCACAAGCTTAAATGTAATTTAGGATTCTTATCAAAATACAATTCATGCTTTTTGTAAGCAAACACAAAATGATATATTATGTTTTAATAATTTACAAGCCATTCAAATAAAAGCAACACAAAAAACATTTGATATTTGCTGGGCAGTTGGCAACACTAGCTTCCTGTGTCTACTGAAACCTATGAGTGTTGAAGAAAGATACTTACGTGTGGACCTTGCCCTGTGCCTCTGCGGTCTGCACGGATCTGTGTCAGAGTCTGAGTTCCACTTCTCTGCATGCTCTGCAGCCTCAGCTGAAATTCCAAAGAAGACAGAAGCAGGAGGTGCTTCACTGCTCCCTCCTTCCTCTGAGGATTCAACCCTCCTGTTCCCAGTCCCTGGGCCCTGCCTATTACTGGCTCCCAGGGGCTGCCCTGTGGTCAGGGTCAAGGCCGGGGTCACATCAGCTGCAACGCCAACAGAGGACAAAGATAAGCGGGAATGCGGCCGTGATATCTGGCCAGCGAAATGCTCGGAGTCGGAGCGTTCTGGTTGCGGGGAAAGTGATGTTGGTGAATGTTGCATGTGAGGAGACTCTGTAATGGACTCTCTTGATTCACTAAGGTAGCTGCCATCCTCATATTGGTATTGAACATCCTCTTTACTTCCACTATGTTCAGGCAGGGACTGTTGCTCCCCCGCAGATTCCCATTCCTGTGACTGAAGTTGTTCTGGGGACTCAGGATCAGACCTCTCGATGTGAGCAGGCAGAGGGTCTAAAGGGTAATCTGCATCACTCACATCATCTTCATTGTAGGACTCACAAGGTTCCTGGGAACCATCTGAACCGGACCATGGGACCAAGTTATCATGGCTGCCTCGGTCTTCAATTTCTGGGTCCATCTCTCCAGCTGTTTCACAATGTCCTGGGTATCACCAATAACACCTTGAATAAGACAAAAAACAAACAGTCAAAGGAGCCTTTTAATATCATTAGAATTTTTAGCACACTATTCACCACTTTAAAGGTTGCAGAAATAATCAAATTCCTACAAATATATCTATAAACTCCTTTTCCTTTAAGTGTTTACAGCTCATATCCAGAGATGTCAACATTAGTCCACTGTTATATCTCGGACTACTATGCATTTGCCTGATTATTCCTATCCCCAATAGGAAGTGCAGCTTTTCTTTGGCAGTCGCATCAGGGCTGCCATCGCTCTAAATGGAATGGTATGTAATATCAACGGGGAAACGCATCCAAGAGGATAAGCAAAACAAATTTGGTGGCTGTTTTCCGAACTCCTGTTTATACAGGGAGGTTTCGTTCCCTCGGCTGTTCTCATCTATTATTGCAACAAACATCAGCACTGCAATCAGCATCTCCATTTAAGAACTGAATCTGAAAGACTATTTGTTTTATACATAGTAGAAATACTAGGCCTCCTTCTCCTCGCTGAGAGTCTGTGTTTGTTCTGGTCCTGAAGTTAAATGATATCATTGCTTCATCCAACAAAAAGGTTACTAAATCATCCCAAACTGTTTTCTAGTTATCAGTTATTTAATCACATTATTGAAATATCAATATTTTTAAATGATCCAGTGCAAATTGACAATTGACAATGTATTTTTCCATCTAAATGATTAAAGCCAAACCTTTTTTGATTAGTATATGGATAGTAGGCTAATATAAAATGGTGCATTCGCAACCTAACATGATGCTATAACATTAAATAATCACAACTTGTTAGTAAAATGTGTTAGTTCCTACATCATTTTAAGATTAGGGTTTATAACAAAGGAAGTTTTAGCAGTTTGATGCTATTTGAATAACTGCAGGATATACAAAACATGTACTGTTGCAATCCCAAGCCTTATATTTAAAACATAACATTTCCTGACATCCACCAGAAGGTAGCGCCATAACCCTGCAGCCTGTGACATAAACTAATTCCACTTCTGATCACCAGAGTAAAAAAAAAAGCCATGTTAAGAGTAAGAAACTCCACAATCACAGACAAAACCCATTCACATTTTGCCACTTTACAAGCTGTAATTATTGTTGTAATTATTAAGTGTTTATAACAAAATCCTTAATATCAGCTGTGCAAAAAACAGAATGATGTGTGAGACGTTGATAATGGTTCAAATCAGATCCTTTACCTTTACAAATACTATGGTGATAAAATACTCTGCTACAATACAATTCCAGATTTAGAAAATGTTACTTAACCCTCCTATTGTCCCCCC
>CALSBZ010030469.1:0-10137 GCA_943591055.1 Gobionotothen gibberifrons
TCCCGCTCTTATGTGCCCATCCCCCCACATGGATCACACCTGGCACACGCAATACATGTTCAGTGTCTGTTCTTTGTATATTTACTGCAGTTGTTCATGTATACCAGTAGTCTGATACAATATTTACAGTTTGAAAGGGTGTTATATGACATTTGGTGATGATTAATGTTTTTTGTGTTAATGTAATAGCAGTTAAAACAGGACCGGTCAAATTTGACCGCGAACACCAAAGTAAGGGGGGGGGAAACGAAGACAATAGGAGGGTTAAGAGGGATTTCTTCATATTAAATAAAAATATTGTCTGGCTGACATTAAAATGAGCAGCTGAATACAAGGGCAATCATTCAGTTCTGTGATTGAACAATGATTGATGCAATGAGCAGTAAATCAGTCAAAAGCCGGCATCACATTTGAAATGCTCGCACAGTTGCACAGTGCAACCATTAAAGTAGGTGGTGCATGAAATGAAGTTCCTAAAGGCAGAGAGGGCACAGGACAACTTTTTGGCAGGAAGGCAACATTGCCAAAGGAGTTTTTGTATCTTCTCAGTGCCATTAAAGGCAGGATACATTTCAGCTGTTTTAAAAGTATGCCACGCTCTATGCGCTATCAGTTTAAATGCTGATAGATTTGGTTATTTGAGTTTGACTGATAAAACAAAGCAGCACTGTGGTTTAAAAAACCTTATCTCTGTATGGGACATGAAGAAAAAAAGGGTTTCAAGATTACTGCCAAACAAGCAGAGCTAACAAAACAACAGCTTGAAATATTGAAACGATAGGAAGTGTCACAGCTGGATTAGAATACCGAATCAAAAATGACAAAAATAAAACAGACCAATGAAACCAGATAGGAAAAAACAGGTAAACATTAAAGCAGGTAAACGAGAGCGTTTCAGATTACAGTGTATTATAATTGAAGGCCATCCCACTGTTTCTAAACTCCATTTACCCTTAAAGCGTCTACTTTGCACGTGCTTGGCTGCCTCTTGTGGGCTTCCTTACTTACTAAGTGACGTAGGATCAAGATGGGCAAAGTTCGCTTAGGGAAAAGGCTGGGCTGGAAACACAGAAAGAGACCTTCATGTTCTGCGTGTGTCATTCACAAAGGTTATCTAACTGATTGCTTAACTTTTACCATGTTCGTCACGTACTTAAAGGTGGGGTATGTAAGTTTGAGAAACCGGCTCGAGATACACTTTTAGTTATATTCCATGGAATGCTGTTAACATCCCGATAGCAATGAATATCTTAAGTGCTTTGACAAAAAATCCATACAAAAATGTCATATGTGGAAGCCGGAGTGCTGTAAAAAGCACGACCAATCATCTGAGCCGGCCCGGCTAAAATAACTGGATGGCCTACCTGCCTGTCAGCCTTCCATCTGTGCACAAACTTATCTCGTGCCCTCATTGGTCATGTGCGCGTTCGTGTGTGTTGGAGGAGGGGCTCTGTAAGGAAGTGGCAGATTTTCTCCGGTCGTGTATTTTCAAATTCTAGCGCACTCGAGCTGGTTTCTCAAACTTACCTTTAACTAACACAACATACTTAATTTGTGTGTGCAATTTAACTGATGTAACAAACATACTTATTTATGACCAAACCATGACCTTTTTCTAAAACAAGCATTTACGTGACATACTTATCTTACGTATGTAGTGTTATGTTAACCATGTGAGGTCTATCGGACTACTCTACGCATTGAACAAAAATATATATGCTATCACTCTATTGGGTACCTCATGCGTTTAAAAGTGATCTGACCAAATGCCTCTAAGTGACAAGTTAGGAGTGAAAATAAGAAGGTAAAACTGTAGACACTTCTGCTTTGTATGTACAGCAACATAGGTTGTTGCAGACATGTTTGCTGTTTCTCCTGTGCATTCATGAAGAGCTTTATGCCACATTTTGAACCTGCCAATAATCTTGTGCTCTTCGGAATTTGTGTGAGTCGACAACAGCGAAAAGGATGGAAGCAGCTGTACCGGAAATAAAAGGAGAGGCCTGGCGAAGAGATTGATAAACTGTACACAGAGGGGGGGGAGCAATGTTAGCGACCATTCACCCGACAGTAATAGAATGCATCAACATCGTTATGGGCAATATTTCATCTGTGTGTGTTTGCTTCTAGATCACCAACATGGAGGATGATCCTAACTGGTACACAGCTGAGCTCCAAAATAGAAAAGGCTTTGTGCCAAAAAACTACATCAACCTGCGGCCACACGCGTAAGTACACACATGCCTGCACTCACGTCTTCAAGCAGATGAATATATTTTGAACGTCTAACACTGGTCCATCTAAACAACTCATCAGTGAGTGTTTGCCGCTCTGAGCGTTTTTCTGCTCTGCTTTGGACATCTGCACTCCGGCATAAGGCAGCCTACCCAAAGGGACACACTCACTCGGTGCCTTACGTAATCACACATGATACAGCCGTGTGTGTTTTCAGTAAGGCTGCTGGTACACACTGTATCTCCATCAGATGGTCATGCACCAGCTGGGTTCAACTTTGTGCTGGGACAAACACTAAACTGGCAACGCAGCCATTGCAGCGGCTTGTTAATGAACACATTCCAGTTGGAGCTGCTTAGTTAACTTTGTGCATAGCGTGAGGAGATGTGCCGTCTAAGAGTGCTTTTCCTCCTCCACATTTCCTCACTGAGCCAGAATTCCGACCCCATGACCTCCACCAAGAGAGCACCGTAGTGCGTCCTCCATATTCGATGTGCTTTCCCCTCATTTAAGCCATCAATCTGCCTGCAGAGCACAGGCCCGTGAAAGCAGAACGTCATTTATGCAAACACTGCATCCAAACAAACTGCTCTACTAAGCAGGACTAATGAGCGAGAACAAAAATGAAAAATGGCACCATTACTTACGCTGCACGGCTGACAACTGAAACCCAGCATTTTAGGATTTTCTTCCTGTGTGGCAGTGTGTTTAAAAATAACTTCACAAATGTGCTAATTTTACCTTTTTTTCCTCTAAAGCTGTCTTTTTGCCTTTGTCAGCATTCATCTCTATTGCTGTGAGCTATTTTTAAGTCTCAGCATTTCCATTGAAAATACAAACATCAAAAGTTTAGATGCCAAATCAAATGGTTTATTAATGTGTGAAAACATTGTATTGTAGCTGCACTGACCCCAGAACAACGCAGTTCACATGCATTAAACAGAAACATCAATGACTTCTTCCTTTCCATCTCTGCTTCCTGTTTCCTTTCTTGCTTCCAGCTGGTTTGCCGGTCGTATATCTCGCGGTGTGGCAGAAAGTCGACTGAAACACAGGGAGTGCGGGGCTTTTCTGGTCCGAGAGAGTGAGAGCGCCCCTGGAGAGTTCTCCATGTCCGTAAGGTAGGAAATAAAGGATTTGGACATCTTAACATGTTGAGAGCTGATCATAGATGGCCCTCTATTCACCACTTTGGCCTATGTGTTCTCTCCATGCATCCCTTTCATTCATAAGCTGTCAACATGAAGATGTGTCTCCGGGAAAGATGCTTATTACCAAATTGCTCCCAATGGCATGTCCAATCAAATCAAATCAAATCAAGTTTTATTTATATAGCACATTTAGAAACGATTTATGGTCGAGCCAAAGTGCTGGACGTATAATAAAAATAGCCTACAGTAGGGACACTTTACAGCAAATACAACAGCACAGATTATTCAGGATATCAGTATGAGAAAAACGACACCCTCTATCCTTAGATCCTCACATCGTACAATAGTATGGCGCCGGTGATGATGGCTGCCGTGTATTTGGCTCCTCTCCAACTTTCTCGTTTTATTTCAGTGTTTGTTTACATTTCATTGTGTGCTTTTAACTTTGTCCGCAACATGCAAGATTGTATCTGTTTTATTTGTTCTATGTCCTATACATATTCATGTTGCACTGTTGGAGGAATATAATCTATGTTTTTCATTGCCAAATCCACACTGAAGTGTCCACACAAAGCCTTGAATCTTGTGTGTTTGTTATTCTCCCTGAGAAGACAAACAGTCACACACATTCAAACCTTGTAGGGCAGCCTATGTCTCTGTATGACTGGTGTGAATGGTTGATTTGTATGTAAAAAGTCTTTGAGGGGATGAACATCTGAGAAAAGCACAATACAAATGCAGTACATTTACCATTTGACATAATGTGTATCATTGCTGTCGCTTGTTTGATCAATATGAAAGTTTGATAGTGTGCATGTAGACTTGTGTTGGTGCCAGGGGATCAGAGGAGCAGGCAGAGGAGGATAAGATGTGGGGAGAAGGAGGGTAAGAGGATCTGCAACAACCCCTCTGGCCTGATGTGTGCTAATCCTGTCTGGCACACCGCGGCATCTGGAGCTGCTGATGGGGCCGATCGGCTGTCTTGTCCGGGTGATAGCAGACAGGGGTGCAGCTGAGGTTTGGTGTTGTGCTCCTGGGGGATATGAGGATAATGGAAGTGGAGAGTCTGGGTGTTTTGGGGGCCAGACCTGGAAGAGAGGGTTGGCTTTTCTCTGTGCTGCCAGGGCTGTCAGACAAACTGGCTGAAATCAGGGGTCGAGAGTTGGATTTGTGGGTTGTTTTGGGCATGATATCTCTCTCCAACTGGATTTAGGACAGGCCTTTGGAAGCATTAGGGCAGGAAAGGAAAGCAGGTTGCAGCATTGAGGGGATCAAAATGGAAAACAACAGAGAAGGACAAACATAAACAGGTTTGCCAAGAGGGGACAGAGAGGATTTTTAAGCTACTTGTTTGTTGATGCTTTCTGGCTGTTGTTGCTGGATGTTGTAGAAGCTTGACAATTGGGTCAGGTGTTTAGTGTGTGTGTGTGGTCCTTGTGTGCTGACAGCTCTCCTGTCGGAGGAGACATCCTGACAGCAGTAACTGCGAAAACTTCAGCCCGACTCAGCTTGGCAAGGCTTTGACGTCAGTCCTTGAAAATCCACTTTCACAGCCATGAATGGAGCCAAGAGTGCTGGTGAAGTTAGAAATCAGGCAGAGGAGGTTATGTTTTTGGTTTGTTTGTTGGTTTGTCTTTTCTGTCCCAAGGAATACAGAAAAATTACGTGCCGAATTTTTATAATACTGCAAAGGAAGAACCCATTAACTGTTGGTGTGAATCACAGGGCGGATACACGCATTATTTCGCCCTTAAGAAAATGGCCTTGCATTAAGTCTGCACTATCCGAGTAATCATTCAATTTCCGAAATAATTTGGATGTCATAAATCGGTTTTATTGTCACTTTAAAGTCAAGGAGGACGCCATTATTCATTTTCATAGACATTAATACATCCTTAAATCACCTTAGTAGTCCTTGTGGAAGTATTTCATGGTGTTGAAGGTGCACCGATGTTAGGATTGGTGTTATTTAAGGATCATCGTGGTGATAAATAATTATATTATTCAAGATTATTTGTCAAAAACATTTGACCTTGCTATTTGTGTTGATTTGTTTTTTAAGTTGCTCCTTTGAACTATCAGAAAGCTCTTCAAGGGTTAATGAACACAACACATTCAGTCTGTCTTCATTTAACTTGTGTATTTTCTATTTCTTGGAATAAATATAGTGTACAAGAATATACTTGAATTTATCTATAAAATATCCAACAATGAAGAACGCAAACACAGGTTCCTAAAACATTTTTTTTTTTAAATAACAAGGAAGGAGTGATTCCGACTTCAAATGATTCACAGAAAGATGTATTGTCGCGGACCGACTAGAGGGATAATATGTTTAAGCAGTTTCTTTCCAGAATACTTTCTGAAAGGTGGTTATGAAAGAATATGTGGTTGGGGAATAGCTTCAGACTGTGCCAGAGGAACTGTCCCAATGGGTTATTTAGTAGCTTATTTTTGGAAAGTGGAGCAAAGTGAACATAGACGTTTATAAAGAGAGATGAGGAATCCATTTTGCTTAGCTAGGCTCTACCACAATGCTGTCATATAGATCCAGTTGGGAGAAAAAAAATTCTGAGGAAAAGGAGCTGAGGTATCAAAAAAGTCCAAAAGCAGCATGTGCTAATCCTGTGTTTTGTTGCTGCAGTATTTCGCAACACTGACCAGGGACAAACTTTTACTTTTTCTCAAATGGAAAATCTGACATCCTTGTTCACAATACCACAATCACTATCAATATCCGACCACCCACACTTTAAACTCACAGCCGAGCGAAGCAACTGTAAAAACTGTGCACTGTCTCTGTGAGTCATCAAAAGACATTCTAAGAAATCAGTAACCGTGGAAAAAGCAGATGGCGCACATCGGGGAAAAAAACGGTTCACTCGAGAATAATCACAACCCAATATCTGAAGCTGAAAAGCACTTTTAATTATTTTAGTTCAGGTTGTTTTTTGGGGTTTTAACTATACTTTGTTGCCCCTGAATTGGTACCAAATGTCTTTAACTTGTATTGTCTTTCAGTCAAACTGTAAAAGCAGTTGCTGATTCTTTTTGGTTGCTGGATGTCTCGTCGTGTGAAAAAGCTCAAGGTTGTCTCGCCACGGCTCAGTCCTCTTCGACAGTTTGCTATCTGAACAGTATGGTGTTCCGCCCACGCATGCAGACACATATACCCACAGCACTTCATTGTGATCTGGTCTGTCTGAACCTAATGTATGTCAACAAATTAGATGTATTTGAAACATTGTGTGGTTTCTTGGCCTTATGTCCACTTTTATACAATGTTTTCAGCCACGGTAAAAAATCCTTCTGGCCCACTAAAAGCATTATTAAATGTGGCATACTCTCAAATGCCCACTAAAACCAGACTGAGCTGTTTCTCTTGTACTGTATTTGTTTAAATTCAGCATTGATGCCACCATTTATGAGATGGCCCTCAGATATCACTGACTCATGCTGCCAATGCCTGATGGCTCACAATAAAGAGCTGACTTGACATCAGTCATCATTAGTCTCTTGTCAGGGTCACTTCTTCAAATGGGAACCATAAAGGGAACTGACCCTTTAGGCAAGGGGTGTCCAACTCAAGGCCCGGGGGCTAAATCCGGCCCGCGGCTTCATTTGATGTGGCCCCGCAAGAGCTTGCAAAGAATATAATATGTTTATTATACAGTTACATGCCGCTTTACAGAAGCACGTTGCCAATAAACTACATGTCCCACAATGCATCTCGTTTTGTGACATGCACACTGAAGAGACTTGCTATTATTTGCCCCAGACTTCTGCTTTCAGACGTAGTTAATTTCAGGTCACCCTTGAAAAAGTTATCTCAATGGGATTAACCTGCATAAATAAAGGTTTGAAATTAAATGAAAATAATTATGAAGTTATTACCCTATTCGATGATAATCCAATGCAGAGGTAATAATGTAATATAATACGTTATTTTATATATTTATATAGTCTTAAAGTTACAACCGGCCCTTTGAGTGCAACCATAACGCTAATGTGGCCCGCGATGAAATTGAGTTTGACACCCCTGCTTTAGGCTATGCTTATTTTACAGCTACTGTACATGTGTAGCCTTTATTTAAACAGGTGAAAGCCCCTTGAGATCAAAAGATCTCTTTTTCAAGGGTGACCTGCAGCACATTAGTTACACATGTAACATAAAAACAACAGAACAACAATAAGGATGACATACAGCATAATGTACAGGGTACAGTTTACAGACACTATTTACAGTGACAGGTACCATGAGTATCAAACAGCATGTCACCCAGCCGACTTTTAAAATGATGTAGGGGAACCAAAGTGCTTAGTTTTAAACATGCTTGCAGACTGTTCCATGTTAGTGGAGCTGCACAACTAAAAGCTTTCTTTCCTAAGACAGTCCTAGCACTTGGCACATTTAATAAAACAACATCATGAGATCTCAGGCAATATGTACTTTCAATTCGTCGAGAGATCAGAGAGCAGATATAAAAAGGTAGCTTCTTCAAGCTTTAAGTAACACATTAATGGTACTTTAGAAAGAGGGGTGCTTTAAAACAGTTGAATGAGTCTAAATGAATACATCTGGACAAAATGTTGAAAACAATGGTGGTTAAGTGAGTCGCTTAAGTTGTGCAACACTATTTGTGAATACAAATATGGGGCTGGCAGTATTTAGCTTCATATCCTTTGAGTTCATTTGTCTTTTAAGTGTTGCTTCATGCACCTTCAGGTCAATGAAGGAAAAGATAACATTTTGGGAAAATATTGGATCTCTTATCAACATCTAGTTTGGTTTAGCGTAGCACAAAGACAGGAAACAGGAGAAACAGCTAGCCTAGCTCTGTTTGATGGTTACAAAATGTATAGACCAGCATTTCTAAAGCATGCTTATAAACATGCTTCCTTTGTACAGAAGCTATTTCCCTCTCTTTCAGCCTTTGTGCTAGGCTAAGCTAACCGCGATGAAATTGAAATTGATCTTCTTATCTTACTATCGGGAAGGGTGCTTGATGATTCAAAACCATCCCAGAAAAGTAAAGCTGAACCAACTATTGTATTAAACAGTCAATTCTGTTTTATTGTATTTTTCTTTTTTTTATCAATGCCACTACTTTGAACAAAGACAATAATGCACTGGTCTTCTTTTTAGGCTTCCACAGCTTATGCCAGAGCTCAGTGGCACCAATTGAAAGCCACAGTTCAGTGACCATAAGACAATTGAGAGAGACTTGGGAGAGACAGAAACATAAATACAGAGAGAAATAGAAAGAAGTGGGGAGAATATAAAGAGAGATGAAGAGAGACAGAGGGAAAGAGCGAGCAGGGACTGCAGATAACAAAGACAAGAGAAGAAGGAGCTTATGGCAGATGAAGGGGGGTTTTAGTATGCATGATTTCACTTCACTTTATTTCTGTGTTTTCTGATATTGACAGTCGAGCTTAAATAAGCCGGTCCTCTGGGAAATAAACCCTCCAGAGGGGGTCTTCTTTCTCTTTCTAAAACTATTTTTATTCAAATGTTCACACTTGATTCTGTCCTTACTCTATGCTCTGCCTATGTTAACATGCAACCATGTTAAAGAAAAAGTATGACCATTTGGAAGAGCCAGTTAACAACATTATAGACTTTGCAGGGAAATGCTAAAAATAGTGTGTCAAATTTGGAGAAAATACACTTTTGGATGTTTTTTTCTGAGAGTTAAATGAGCAGATTGACATTCTCATAGTTGTAGTCCATAGTCAAAATACGAAGCTAAAACCATTGGCAGATTAACTTTGCATAGCGCAAAGACGAATTAGCCTAACCCTTGGCCAAAAAAAGAAAACACACATTAATGTCAAAACATTTTTTTAAGGAAGTTGCCATAATTAGTTGTATCTACATGTGGGTTTGTTCTTTTTTAAATGTATGATGAATGAGGTACATTTTCGCCAAAATTGCCTAACATGTTTTATCACTTGTCACCTCATTTGCTCCATCTCAGCACCTCACATGCACTTCCTCCTCCTCTCCTGGCCAATCTTTCGAAACAGGTGATAAAGAATATGTATTGATGCTGCAGGAAGAGTTGAACCTCTCACTCAGTGACACGCTTGGCCGACTCACAGACTGTGATACCCGAGGTAACGGGCGGCAGGCGGTCGCACACACACACTAACAGACAAGTGCATGTTAACACTGATGCAATCGTGATTTGCAGCACGCACACTCAGATAACTCGTTGACAAGACCATCAGCTACTGACACACACACACTCACACACACACACACACTCACACACTGAGTTAAATTGACAGCTGGAGGTGTCAGCTGTGTGAAGTATTCCAGACATCTGCAGAGGTTTGGAAACCGAACAGCAGATTAAAAAAGAAGGGGAGTTGGCAGCAGGAGGAGAGGCAGATAGAGGACAGGGAAGTGATACCAGATTGATAGAGAGTCAGTGTAGGGAAAGGGGTGACCTTCAAACGTCTTGAACTACGTTGGCTCCGAGTTAAAGTTTCATTTCTAACTTCTGCCCTCTTCTTTTTCTACAATAGCTCTTTCACTCTTCTATCACCACATCTATTTCAGTTTCTCTTTCAATCTCTCTTATTCTCTCTTAATCTCTCTCCCACCCTTTCCCTTTGAGTTGGAAAAAGAAAATAATCTCTCCATCGCTGTGGGCCTTAATTACACTGGATCAGGGAGATGAGAGGGCACTTGGTGTGTGTGTGTGTGTGTGTGTGTGTGTGTGTGTGTGTGTGTGTGTGTGTG
>CALSBZ010030469.1:11378-29046 GCA_943591055.1 Gobionotothen gibberifrons
GTGCGTGCGTGCGTGCGTGCGTGCGTGCGTGCGTGCGTGCGTGCGTGCGTGTGTGTGTGTGTGTGTGTGTGTGTGAATTATTTTAGTCTCTGCATGTCAGCATATGATAACCACTGGATACAATGAAGATCTCTACAAGGACATAGGCTACTAGAACAAAAGAGTGCCTTCACATTTTACGCTATTGTTTTGGATCTTGAGGTATTCAGTACAACAGATAACATTTATAATTTATGGGGATTTTATTCTTGTACTTTTAATGGACCCCAAAACCCCCAAAAACAACATGTTAGACACATCATTGTTACATAACAGCTACATGTAAACTCTGCCTGACTACGGCACAACCTTAAAGAGTATCTCGTTTCCCCTTTCCTTCCTTCTTAGTGTTTGATGCAATTCATTCTTCGCGACATTGTTGTGAATCCCCTAAAGGGAAAGTCCTGGCCCTGTCTACATCCTGCCTTTAATCCCCACCTCCACAGAATCTGAATTCTCCTTAAATCTGTCTTTGTCATTCGCCCTCTTATATCTTCTGAGGTACCAATGCTTTGTCTCAGTTGGACAAAAACAGCTGCTGGCAGTAACAGAGCCAACCAGTAGGGCGCAGCAGATGGCGTCAGACAACTGGGGAGGGCGATTGGGTTGATGGAGATCATTCGGATCACATTTTTGTGTGTGACTCAGTGGAGGGAAAGGTCTGAATCAGGAGAGGAGAGGGAGACAGAGAGGAGGAGATAACAAGATGAACTGCGATAGGGAGGGGAAAGATAGATAGAAGTCAGATGATAGAGAAGAGTGAGAGACCCAAAGGCAAAGAGAAAACCAGAACTGCTGACTACAAAGAGGGGTACAGTGTCAATCCAAAAATAAGTTAATTTACATTTGGCTCGAATGAATGTTTTCAGCAAGAAAGCATCCTTTTTTTGTACAGTTATATCATTTCCCGGGGGGACTGACGAAGGGTGAGTCGAGGGAAACAAGGACACACAGGGTGAAACAGAGAAGCAGGCGGAGGAAGAAGGGCAGGGTGGAGGTGTCAACTGAATGCCATGCAGTCATCAGGGAGTCGTTTAGATCTTGGCGTCTGAATAGAGAAAGGAATTCTGTTGAAAACAAGCTGATGCTCATTTACTTTTCCAAAGCTCGGAGCAGCGCCAGTCCGACTAGATAGGCGAGTAGTTCAGAGAAGGTAAAACACAAGCGCTATATTGTGTGAGCAAGGGCGTAATAGCAATCTATTAACTTTTATGGGACACAAATGATGGCAACATATCAAAGAAACTATAGTGTTACCACGCCTTAACTGAATTAGCTTTTCTCCAAACATGAGATATTCAATCTTAGCCATCATTATCTTGAGCCCCACACAAATGTGATGTGTTTAGAAAGATGGAGGAGTTGCATTGACTTCCGCTGCATATCGGAGGCAGTTATATAACCGTATGATCATGGTGAGGTGTCCAGATTTCTAAAGATAAGCTGGCAAGTTACTAAGCAACCACCGCATAGCAGGATAGGGAAGCAGGTATGATTGCCAACGGAAACTGGCCAAACTCTTTTAATCATAAAAACAAGGCAGGCACTCTAACACTGTGGCTATTTGTGTCCACTGATTTAATATTTATATATATACACACTTGCTTTCTTCTTCTAAACTGTACTCATCAAAATGCAAACTAATACATTACACTGTGAAAATGAGTCATGTCTAAATGGGGATTATGTTTGATACCATCTGCTTTGCACAGAATCCCCCAGACCACCAGAGCAGACCACCTAAATGTCAGTTCCTGCTCTTTACATTTCTAAATATTACTCACACACACCAAAAAGTGACTCCATTCTGTATTTATTAGTTTGGATTATAATTAGCATAAACGTGGGTTTCTCTACAAGAATGTAGTAAATGTGTTCACTCTCGTACTGTTTGTGCCAGATTATTCACTACAGACCTGGTCTGATTGGTTAAAAGGTTTTAATTTAAATTAAAAATAAAACAAGAATTAAGTGGTGGCTCCAGTGAGGCAAATGAACAGAACTGCACTGAATGCATGCCAGCTCCAACAGATGACAGCTGTGGAGCTGATGCTAAAGCTTTGAGGACTAAAGGTCAAGACTGTGGCTGTGAACCCAAATCTGGTCAAAATGTAATGTGTCCAAAAAGCACAGAAAGACCAGATTATATACCACAAATTAATCGAGGCATTTCAGGAAGGGGGGGGGGGGAGTGTGTGGGAGAGAAAGTATAATTTGGCCCCTTTAAGCTAAAGTAAACACGGCATTCTCCTTACCCAACTCATCACATAAGAACAATGTTTTAACTCCTACTTGACACTGTGAATTCAAGTAGTCAATGAAAAACTTCCCATACCGAAGCACTGTTGCAGATTTGATCGTGGTGAGCAATGTAAATTCAAAAAAGACTTCTTGGTTAGGTTTAAGCAAGGAAAACCATATGTTAGTCCAAGACCATCGTTGAGGCCAAAATAAACATAAATGAAGTTATGTATTAATGATGTACACAAATCAAGGTTGACGTTTTGTTTCACACGGTACACCAGTCTCGTGATTAAAACTCATACATTCTCTCATGAACTATTCATCCGTATGTTGGTAACTTGACGGGAAAAGGCTGATTCAGAGACAGCTTTATATTTGTTCCTACAAGTTGAAACAGATCACAAAGTTGGTTTATGAGCGGGACCAGTGAGTGAGATCTTAATTGTAACCATTTATGATTCAGTGATTCATCTTTGAGTGATTGGCATTAATCATCAGATGCTTTAAGATAGGATTAAGTTTAATCTTCTGTGTGTTTGTGTTGCAGTTATGGGGACCATGTTCAACACTTCAAGGTGCTGCAGGACCGCAGCTGTCAGTACTACGTGTGGGACGAGCTCTTCTCCTCTCTCAACGAGCTGGTGGAGTTCTACCATAGCAACAGTATCGCTAAGGAGAGGACCGTCTTTCTGAGAGACCCCGAGCACTTCGCCAGGGTGAGCATGTCACTTCCTGTCTTTTTTGTTTGTGTCTTTTTGTGTCATTTCTTTGATACGCTCCAACTGTCCCAGACACTGTTTTACCAAGTTGTTTTTTTGGGAGGGTTTATTTTTATAACAAAATATGTCACAAGGAAAAGCACAAGTATCCTATTAGAAACCAGCTCGAGTGCGCTAGAATTTGAAAGTACGCAGCCGAAAGAAATCTGCCCCTTCCTTCAGACTTCCTTACAGAGCCCCTCCTCCAACACACGAACGCACACATGACCAATGAGGGCACGAGATAAGTTTGTGCACAGATGGAAGGCTGACAGGCAGGTAGGCCATCCAGTCATTTTAGCCGGGCCGGCTCAAATGATTGGTCGTGCAGACTCGTGCTTTTTACAGCGCCAAGGCTTCCACAGATGACGTTTTTTTATGGATCTATTGTCAAAGCATTTAATATATTCATTGCTATCGGGATGTTAAGAGCATTCCATGGAATATAACAAAAAGTGTTTCCGAAGTGAATTACCTACCCCACCTTGAATGGAGAGCTTTGTCAGTAATTAAACAGGATTTCTTTCACTCACAGAGAAAAGCTGAAGTGAATCTGTGTAATATTTTAAATTATTGATGATTTTAATTTAGTGAAAAATAGCTTTAGATCATAGTAACATTTATAAAATGTAACAACAATAAAAATCATAATTTTGTTTCACTCCTATACAGATATTCTGACTAGACTATCTATATAGATCTGCTGGATTTGTCCTACTGTACTAAAATATCCTCTAACTTCAAATTTGAGGAAAGTTTAACTGTTTTGTATCTTACTTAAAATTATCCACACAACGGATCAGTATGAACAGCTGCTTTGTTTTCATCTATATAGTCCTTTTCCCTCCTAATGAAATCACTTAAACCGACACAGTTATTAAGCATGTCAACTATTCTCCCTAAACCATTAAAAACACATCTGTTCTCATTGTCATCAGCGCCTTCCTCGTTTGTCTTCTCTCTTGAATTTAAGCTGCCAGAGATTTAGTATTTTTAACGACACAGTGAAGCAGCACTTGGACAAAACGTGTATTTTTTTTAATCTGTTGTCACATCAGGGTGTTACAGAAATCAAAAGCTTCCACGGTGTTCATATTTCATTTCCTGTGATGGAGGCGAAACCTGTTTTTCTTGACAGTTATGGGAAGTCTCCATAGGTTGAATTTGCATGTTTAATTTGTGGAGCTGTGACTGAGGTAGCAGGGTTTGACGTAGAGGTGCAGCTCGTAAAGAAAGATCACAGGACTGCCGTCGCTTTGGAGCAGAAACAGATCAGTTATCTTAGGCACCGGGCCAGAGGGAGTGAGAACCGCTGCACTAAAGAGAAGTTGTTTAACGGCAATTATTTAGATAAGTCATGATCAAGTCAAGTTTTTACATGACATCTATTTACTTAGTTGTGTTTAGTCCACTTTCTCTTTGTACTTCACACACTTTATGAGCCTGGTTGAAGTTTTAACTCTAATCTACACCATTTAAAAGCTAATTAAATCAAGTCAAGGCTTATTTATGTAGCTCAATCCCACAAATTAGCATCAAGGGGCTTAACAAAAACCTTCTATCCTTGTGTCCTTTCCTTTTTTTTCTAAGGTGAATCAGGCAGTTGCGTGTCCATTACCGCAAGGTGTATTCAACATTTCTGGTTTAGTGAGAGATGTGCTAAATGGCAACAAGTTCCCATGATGTTGTCACCGTGGGATAAACTGTTGTTGTTGCTTATTGTTCAATGCAGACAGGATCGAGTTTTGCATGTTAAGTATTCCTGGGAGTGGCAGATGTGCCGCGCCCGAAGACTAACCCTCTAGTTGCGGAGGGACATGATCTCCATTGAGCTTGACAGGACGTCATGTTAGTATCACTGTAAAAACCAGCCGCGAGATACTCATCACGTCACGTTTGCTTCTGAGGCCTGACATCTGAGAATACATTCATTAGGGAACTGAATATACAGGGTTGATTAATGAGAGCAGATAGATGTGAAGGGATATCAGGGTTGACAATAGGCAGGGTAAACTCGAATGTTGGCTATAGCATGGCTTTAGGGATGTCTGAAAAGGCTGAAACATCTCAACCACTACCGAATGGATTGGCATGGTCCCCAAAAGAAGAACCCTAACATTTGTAGTTTTGAGTGAAATCTAGTGGACGGGCTACCATGACATTTCATACAGATGGTCATGGTTCCCTGAGGATGAACCCCTAACATTTCTGGCTTTTTGTAGCATGACATCGTTGACAATTTGAGTGAAATACCTAAACAAACTAGTGGATGGGACGCCATGTCTTTTTATGTCGACTTTAATGGTTACTATAGGATGAACCGCAACATTTCTGGCTTTTCCTTTTGCCGCATTGTTACAATTGGTTTTGAGTAAAATACCTTAACCAACTGGAGGATGGGACGATATCAGTTTTTATAACGACATGTATAGTTCCAAGAGGATGAATCTTAACATCTCTGGCTTTTCCTTTTGCACCACGACAAAGTAGACATTTTGGTTTTAAGTGAAGTACCTTGAGAAACTAGTGGATGGGCTGCCATGAGATTTTATACTGATGGTCATGGTTCCCTGAGGATGAACCTCTAACATTTCTGGCTTTTCCTTTTTCCGCATGACATCTTTGACATGTGTGGTTTTGAGTGAAGTACTTTAACAAACTCGCGGATGGGATGCCAGAAAATGTTATACCGATATTCATGTTTCCCAGAGGATGAACCCTAAAATTCCTGGCTACCTTTTGCGCCATGACAATGTTGACAAGTGTGGCTTTAGGTGAGGTTCCTTGACAAACTGGTGGATAAGCTTCCATTTAATTGGGTATGTATGTCCCCATTAGGACGATGTGTATTGTTGCAGACTTGAATACACACAATGAATGATCTTTTGAAGATCATTATCTTCACATGGGCGTGAGACATGTTTTGGGTTATGCGTGGTGTACGTGTATCTGTCTGTTTTTCTGTGCACTCGCATACTCCTGTACCAAATAGCCTGACATTTATGTGTGATCTTTGTTTTAAAAAAAACTCTTTTGGTAGTGGGCATATAGGCACGCTACAAGACAGTTGCAGAATTGTTTGGGGACAATTGATAGATTGATTGAGATTCTACTTTCTTCTCATTTGGGATGACACCCTTGGTGATGAGTGCACTTTTCTAGTTTACTACATTTCTAGTTAACATCAGACATTATTTCCCAGCGATAGACTGACTCTTAGAATGTGGGTTAAGTCGTTTGGCATTAGAGAGCAGCAAGCACGTACTCTAATTCTCGTGACCAATTATATTTTAAATAATAAATATTTTTTATATTACTGCTCATAAGTAATAACGATGAGCGTATTGCCTGGCACATTCAAGTTAAAGGACTAACAGAATGTGACATTAAGGTCACATGACTCATTAGAGCTGCATGCCCGTCGCTCTCGTATAAACGAGATGAATAGGAAATGTCAAATCTCACATGACCTCTTCGGTCTAGTGTTATACTGTAACCAGTTCTTTAGCTCTCACTCAATTATATCTGTTTCATCTTCATTTTCATCACATGTAAGGACTACAACTTCATTAATTTAATAAAGGTTTTTCCTTTTCCACCCATGGTAAACGGATTGGAAAAATAGCCTAAAAGCAGGGCAGCAATTAGTTTGTTTGTCTCTGTTAAAAGTGCATGGCCATTTTATAGAAGCACATACTATATATATATCATAGTAATACCCTAATTCATAAGGCACCATCTGGAAGAAATATGATTTTCTTTAGCACAAATTCAAGATTTTAGTACCACCTGTGCATGAAGATTCGTTTTTTTTAGGGCTGCACGATTTGGCAAAAATCAGAAATTGCAAAGATATTGACTGATATTGCAAATGCGATGATTTGTGATATTAGAGCTAATGATCATTTTTAAAACAATCTATTATGATTATCATTTAAAAATATCATCGGATCATGTGTGATTTTTAAGATAATTTGTACCAAACAAGGATTATTTATAAGGTCTGTTAAATACCTGGGCTACTCGGCAGCACTACAGTATTTCATTGATATTCGTTAAATATTTTTTGCCTTTACTTAATATAGCACTTCCTTCGGTTTGGGTATTGCTGTAGTCCATGTTGCGTTTCTGATATCATTTTTGATTAATTTTAAAGCCATAGTCTGTTTGTAAATACTTATTTGAATATACTTGGTTAATTTTGGCAGGTAAACCAAACATTTACATTACTATCAGCTAGTAATACATGCCAGTAAATAAAGAGTGGAGAAACAGCATCTAAGGTGCTGGAACTCATGGTAGCCAGTCACTGCTGCTTCGTGGTTTTCTGAGACGATCACATAGGAAGTGAGGAGTTTACAGGTCAATGCTATTAATAGAAAGTGCGGGAGGAAGTAACACAGAAACACAAACATGCACCTACATCATCCTGTGTTTATCACATTATTCTGAAGGTATTTCAAACTATATATACAGGTATTGGTATTCTGGCAACGGTGCATTTTGAATTTCTTTTACCCAAGGACCTACGCTTCATATTTTAAAGGACACAAAGAGAATCAAATATATAGAAAAATATCGATATAGTTCTATTTTTCATGCCGACATCATAAGAGCAAGCCGAATGAAATCTGATTGGTTGTTGAGCCTGTCTGAATTGAATGTTTTTAGAGGGTGATCCTTATTGATTGAAGTGTAAGCTTTACTTAAATAACTCTGACCCCACTCATCCCTCTCTTCATATCCTTGCTGTTGTGTAAGAGTGCTGGAGTAGAGTTTGGCGTTAAAGTCATCAGGCTTTGTCCATTTCACCAGCTACATTTTTCTTAAACTTCTAAAATGGTATAAATCAGATATTATAAAAAGACGTATGATGCCAGACTGCTGCAATATTTTATGAGGCAGAACCGGGGACTTTTAGTTAAGTAAGGCAGGTTTTCAATCCTAAAAATATGTCGTGTTATCGCAAAACCGCAGCTGTTGTTTAATAACAGCCTGCCACACACCTAAACAGTTGCATGCATGTTTTCTAAATCACTATGATGTCGCACAGCCCTCTGAACGAATGCAGCTGGAGCAGGTGTGTGTGAGAGGAGAATTTAGCTTCTGGGCGTTACGATGGTAGTTAAACAGGAGATAGAAACAGACGTCCTATGGGAGGATAAAAAAAAAAACGAATGACCCAAATAATGTGTCTCTCTTAATTGTGAAACACATGGAAACAACACCCGCTCTTTCTGGTTTTCTGGGAATTCATTTTCTAACATGAATACAGCCATTTATGTTCTGTTTTCAACTGGTGTCATGACCTCTGTATACAGCAATAGTAGCATCATAACAATAATTGCTCATAATGCCCCTATCAGGCATACACATCATCTTGTCACTCATATAAATACTGGATAAGAATCAGACAGATGCTGCACTCTTTCTCTGCGTTATGGCTGTTATAAAGCAGATTTAAGACCATAACAGAACGTTGATACTGATGATCCAATACTTGATTGTTGTTACATTTTAATGTGATGCACTACCAAGTTTGTCAGTTTGCCTGTCTTGATGAATTATTAGGTATTAGCAGTCATTTGTGTCTCTTAATAAGATATCAAAATGGCTGGCTTTTTAGAGAAGTGAGAATATGACTAGCCCACCCACCTTCTCTCAGCTACTCAACAGATCTATTGTGATTCATTTCATATTTAGACTGCTAATGCTGAGTAATAACACTCAACAAATATACTGGGAAGTATGTCTCGAAGGTGCTTTTAGTTATCTGATATTAACCTAATAACTACGAGGTGAAATGGAAATGGAAACCAATCACATACAGTCCATTGAAGAGGTTTCGGCTATATCGAGAAACCATATTGGAATCCCAACAAAATACACTACCCAAAATAATTAAAGCAGTGCTGTTCACTTAAAGGGTACACACTTTTTTTGTAGATCTTCCTGTATACAGAACAAAGTAACTCTCTGTATATTGTGTACTAAGATTTACCCTCAAGTAATGCTGTTACATGAGGAGGATGCTCATTAAAGGCCCATCAAGCTGGTACTATTTTATTCCGCCTCAGGTCTCACTGATGTGGTCATAGGTCACCTTGATGTTCCTATATTCATTTTGAAATGGGTTGCATGCCAGGGGGCCTTTTTCACATACGTACGATCCGAAAACTGTATTTTGTGTCCATTAGTGGAGTGAACATATTGAGGTAAAAGCCTTATACAATCTTGGGACAATGTACCTTTGATTTTATGATCACAATTCATATTTGTTCAGAAATGTTTTGGGCGTTTAGAGACAAATATTGTCCGCAAGTCGAAATATGTTAAATGGTAGTTGGATTTATAGAGTTTCTCAACGGGTTGACCTACAATCTTTAGACAGAGGGCAGTTTTGACTTTAAAATGGTGGACAAACACTTGCACCATGTAGTATTGCGATACAATATATATACTGTATATATACACACATATATATATGCTGTTATGATTACAACGTTAGCATGCAGGCTGTGACTTTTCTTCTACTGTAGGTCACACTGTTGCTTTGCCATGGCCTTGAGGTCATTTGCATCTGCACCACAACATGCCCCAAAGCTGAGGGTGGCGTGCTGATGTGCCGTGTCTACCTACATGTCTCTGTAGCCTTGGGAAAAAATTAGTCGTTCCACATCAGATCACGGCAGCTTACTCATTCCTTTATATCTGTAGCCTTGTTTCTGTTCCAACTGTTTTAATGGGAGCTCTTAAGAGTAAGAGTAAGAGTAGTAAAGTGTACATTTCAGGTTGCTATAACATTACAAACAGACAATAATTAACAATAAAAAAGTTAGATTAGGTCCTGTCACACCTTAGGCTCCTAATAGGCTTGGAATAATTTCAGTTTTAATAATGCTAACCTTGTATCGTTTAAAGTTGTTATTTTTTAACTGCTTCCTATTTAATTCATTTTATAATGAAAGTTCCTTAACTCCAACCTACCTTTTCTTCATCACCTTAAGATGTATAGCATATCATGGTGAACGGCAATTCAATTCAGTCAGGTCTACAAATTACAAACACATTAGACACATAACATAATATTTTGCCTGGATCCCAACTCTGTCATTTTATATAAAGAACGGTCAGCTGCTCTCTGTGGGGCTTCAATTTAGCCCTCGGCTTCTTCAAAAGTCAAACGCCTACTCAATGTCTCTCACTGACATCATGTGTAACACAGTCTACACTCCATTAGCGAAATTACACACATTATAATACCAAAGAGCAAACATGAGAACTTTTTTTTAAGATGCAGACATTTCTTTTGCCTCATACCTAAATTCCCCGCCAAATTATTTAGGAACTTGTTTCTCTGTCTTTGCTTTGTCTTATTCCGACCTTGTATCTAAAATATTTATAGTAAACCCATTTCTTCAGTTACTCGCACACCATTTTATCTTCACTTCACATTGACAGTGATACTAACAGCACAACAACAATAACAATCTAGTTCTGGCATAACCCTCTTAAGACTTGTACTCTGAAATCAATGCATGAAAAAGAAACTTAGCTAACCTTATGCGTTATATTTCATAGAGAGGCGAAGTCCCTTCCGGTGGGACCCACGGGACCTTATTTCGGAAAAAGTATGCATTGAAGTCAATGGAGAGAGAAAGATTATCTTTCGATCCCGTTTGAATTGTGCCACGAATTACACATATGATGTTTGCCAATCTTAAAAAATAATTTCCATGTCAAAAAAGTCACAGTTTGTCGTAAAACTGTTGAAATATAAGACTATGAAAAATATGCAACTAAAAAGACTACAAATCCCAGAATCCCGGTCCTGCATGCTGGCTCTTACGGAACCGACTAACTCCCCTTGTGTGTATGTACAGCTCTCAACATGCCCAGACTTGTAGTGATTTTCACCTCTTTTAATACTTTTCGCCTCATTCTGAAAGAAAGAAGTGAAATGTGCCAACGTGACGGCCGTCTTGGTGTGTGGTGCGAGACGTGAGAGGTAGTTCATTGAGCAGTTCACACAAAAAAAAGTGTTACTTCACAGTTTTACGACACATGATTTTTTTTATAATTATCTTTTAAATTGACAAACATCATATGTGTAATTCGTGGCACAATTCAAACGGGATCGAAAGATAATCTTTCTCTCTCCATTGACTTCAATGCATAACTTTTCCGAAATAAGGTCCCATGGAGCTCAACCGGAAAGGGAGGGACTTCGCCTCTCTATAACAATATGTTTTTTTTCCACCTCCATATGATTTCTCTCTATTTCAGTTTATGACTCTATTGGTCAAAACTCTACGTTTTGAACATTAAAGCACGTGAACATGTCACAGTGGAGGCAAAAAACACAAATATGAAACTGACAATTAGCACAATAGGGTCCTCTTTAAACGTAATCTCAGTTCTTGTTGCTTTTTGTGTCGTACGTCTTATCGTTAAGTTGTTTTTTCCAAACTAATTCCGTATCAGTTAAATACTTGGTACTAAATCGCTTCTTATCTCATGACCGCATGATGGGAAAATATTCTCAGTACTTTCTTTTCTCACCCCCCCCCCCCCCCCCCACCCCATCGCAACATATCCCTAATGTCCACTTGTCCCAAAGCGTTTCTCCTCAAACAGAAAGCCATGCAAAAGTTGACCTCTTTTTATCACTGTGTCATCTTAAACTGGAAACAGTCTTATACAGCCTGTCTGTGTGTGCGTGAGTGTGTTCTGAGACAAATCACAAAGCCGTAGTCCATTGCTGTTACAGAGTAATTTGTTCCCCTGTCAGGCGCTCGCTCGGGGTAGGAGCAGCTCTGAAGAGGACGTTGATCACAAGGCAGCCAAGCGCAGCTGATACGTGGCGACCATATTTCTCTTTCCAAACCATCGCTCCTCATGAACTGCCGTGGAGAATGAATGAGTTTTCCCTGTGCTGTCACACACACACACTTGAGCACACAGGGGCCTGCACACACTTGCTCGCTCACACCCAGAAACACAGGAAGAGGGTGTGTGCGTGAACACACACACAAAAAAGAAGTCTAGACTAGATCAGCAAGACAATAACGGATAAGCATGCGAGGATTTTACAGATTTGTGGGATTGATAGATTGTGTTTGTGTCTCTTGATCCTAATCCTGCTGTCTGCTTAGAGTGTGTTTGTTTGTGTGTGTGCCTGGATGACATTATACAGGGCCTTGGTCCAACACAAAGCACTCCACAGCAGTAACAAAGCCCAGAAACACACACACGTAAAATATACAATATTGGTATTCGTTTCAGTCTTTCGGCATATCGTTTCTCTTTCGGAGTGCAACTGACAGCTAAGAGGTTAGTTTAGTTCAAGATTTCTTAAAATAGCCACTTTTATTCTGCTACTCTTAAATTGCTTTTACTTCACGAGTCAACAGAGATCAGAGGAGGCTGTCGATCAGGGGAGAAGAAAGACTACTTTTGTAAACTTAAAGAAGAACACAGTGAGACAGAGAAGGCCCAAATCTGCAGGTTCAATTGAAAGCAGTACGCCTTTCACCATTACAAATCACAATTTTAACAGATGCCTGTTTTTAGTATGTGTGTCGTCATCACATTCTGTATGTCTTACACTATTCTTCTTTTTCTTTTTCATGACCTCCTCAAATCACTTTGTCATTATTTCAAAAGTTGCTCTGCCATATTAAAGGGGACCTATCATGCAAAATGCACTTTGTGATGTCTTTTATACATAAATATGTGTCCCCCGGTGTGTCGGGGAACTCACGCAGCGTCAGAAAATAAAAACCCTCTCTCTTTTCGAGCGGATACAGATTTGCTGCCGACCCACAGAAAATTGCAATCAGAAACAATGCCTGACCTGTTTTGGACCTAATCTCGTCTTTGTTTACATTAGCAAGCCTCGCTAACACTCAGAGCTAACCTGTACTGTAGAGCACATGTGTTTAAAAAGCAGGAAATAAAAAAAGGAACTCACCTTGTGATAAACCCGCAAGAGAAAAAGCATTTGAGCTCCATACTGTTTCAGAAATAATCTTTGATGTGGTTTAGAACAGGATGGCGTTTTATCACAACCGAATTGAACTTTATCTCCGGTAGAATTCTGATCATGCATTAGCTCCGCCTCCTCAAAGGAGGACTCAAAATCTGCATTTCTCTAACAGGGCTGCAAAAGAGGGGTTTGAGCAGTATGAGGCATGGCTACAATGGGTGAACTGTTTGGTATTTTAAGCAAAACACTTCACAGACATGTTTTTTATAGGTATGGCCCTACAATATATTTTTCCAATTTAGCATAATAGGTCCACTTTAAAACTCACATTTAGACAAAAAATGAACAGAGCTTATAAAGATGCTTTTTTATGAATAAGACCCCATTCACCAGTTTAAACTGTGAACTGCAGCTGTGATCTAAAAGATAATCTCTTATCAAAATGTATGTATCTACTTAAAATATGTCCTCAGGTGTGGAAAAATAAAGGTTTGAGAATGTCATGTCTTGAGTTTTAGGATAAGATGATGGGGAGAAATTGATTTAACAGGAATTTTAGATGTCATCATACACAACCAAAAGATACCTTTTTCCTCCTTCCTTCTAAGCAATAGTTAGACATATTTGGAAATTCTGTCTTTCTTGCCGAGAGATGATAAGATTGATACCATCACAACCATCAATCTTCCTTTTTATCTCTTGAGAAATAAAAGTGTTTCCCAAAACGTAGAACTATTCCTTTAAATAACCCTCAACAAGCATTTAATGATTTCTAAACATTACATCATTTTTTGAAATCCATCATCTTATGCCAGAACAATATAAAACCTAGCTGTCACTCTTGTCAACAGGCTAGTATTTAGGTGAACCGTTGCAGTAATGATGTTTATAACTGAGATCACTCAGCAGAAATTAATATTAGTCTTCCTCCTCTGTGCGGTTGCTACTGTTTTGGTCCGACATTTCTCATCATATGAATATTTCACAGGCCTAGGAATGGACTGACCGACAATGATTTGGTTAAATAAATGTTAAATGAAAGATATGAATAAAATATGCTTGTACTTTGAGAGAAAGACAGAGAACATCATTTATTAAATTGACACAATGTCACTTAACCTGAACACTTTTTTTATACCGCCACGGACAAATGAAGTTCATTTCAGTAACTCTCTCTCTCTCTCTCTCTCCCCCCCCCCCCCCACAGCGTCCCCATCATGCCCACGCTCTCTTCGACTTCACCCCCCACCACCCGTCGCAGCTACGCTTCCTGCGCGGTGATGTCATCGAACTCATGGACTGCTCTGATTCGCAGCGCTGGAGGGGCCGTTGCCATGGACACGTGGGCCACTTCCCCCCGGAGTACGTCCAGCCCATTTACCACTGCCAATGACGTGACGTGTCAATCAAACACAAACGCTCCCACAGGTGTCATAAAAGATCTTAACCCCGCCCCCTCACACTGCTCACCTGCTGTGTCCAATCACTGACGAGGAACAACTGAACTGCTCATTATGTCACAGATTCCTTCCATTTCCCCTGTGATGCCACCTATCAATCACAAGCCTCGTCCAATCAGCTTCTACGAGCTCATCAATCACTTCCACCTGATCCCACAACTAATCTTATATAAAAAAAGAAGATTTGGACCTATACACTGTGGAGAACTCTCACACACACACCAACGGACAAACCTTCACACACACACCCAAGGCATAATCGTTTATAAGAGCTTATCAGCCTAGGTGCAGGCTTAGTAAAAGCAACACACACCTGATGAGGAAGGAAACAAGTGTTTGGGAGGTTGTGAAGGAATTGGCGAGGTTTTTCTCCGCTGAAGAGGCCTCAGGATTTGCTCCAGTGGTTGGCACCATTCCCATGAAGAGATCTAGCAGAGAGACACAGAGGGACATTGTGTTGGGAATATTTGGGCCACACACTCTGAGGATACTCACAAAGCCCTCTCTCGCTGTGCAGGAGTGTGTGTGTGGAGGGGTTTGTGTGTGAAACGTGGGTCTGAACACATGGAAACCTGCAAACTTTAAGTATGTTTACCGTGTGCTAAAGGGAAAGCGAATGCATGTGTGTGTGAGTTAGTGTGTGTGGAGCAGTGAAGGTTACTGAGTGACATGAAGACACTTTGTTTAAAATACACAGCTTCAAATGTACTATGCTCAATTAGTTTATGAATAATTTGTTTGTTGTTTGTTTGTATTTATTCTTATTCATGTGTAATCTTAGAATACATATATTACAAGTAAGATTAAACATTGTAAAAAAGGTTTTGTTTCTGTTGCAACAAATAGTTTTTATGTGATTTACGGTAACAACTTGGACCGATCTTCCTTAACATGTAATGATAAATCATTGCAATAAAGTGATTACATTTACCTCTTTAAACTGAACAGAGCTTGGAGATTATTGTTCAAAAACATTTACATTACTGTCTGTTGAGGGTGATACAAACATAGGAGCAGAGGTGGAAGACGTACTCAGATCCTTTAAGTAAACGTAGAAATACTATGGTCTTCAAATACATTACAAGTCCTGGATTGAAAGTGTTACTTAAAGTAATTTGCTCTATTGCAGCCCTGTCTTCACAAGGGCTGATTCTGTGGCAAGTGAGCTGCAGCTGACCACGAGCGTCATGTTACCATGCTGTTACCATGCTGTTACCATGCTGTTACCATGCCACGCAACCTCTCATTCCCCTGATAGGGGGAGTGCTGCCCATATAGGCGGAGCACCCCGTTTCTGGCGTCAGAACAATTTCAAATCTGTATCAGTCTGTATCAGATCCGTTGCAGCCCCGTTTTTAGAGATTTGGGTATGGAGGAAAAGAGAGAGGGTTGTGTTTTCTGACACTTGGTGAGTTCCCTGACACACAGGGGACACATATTCATGTGTAAAAGACGTACAAAAGTGCATTTTGCATGATAGGTCCCCTTTAAGTAGAAGTACAGAAGTACTTTCAGCTGAATGTATTTTGAGACTTGAAAATATATTCAGTTTGCAAAAGACTCTTTTCACAGTAAAACAGAATACTATTCAGTTGTATCATCAATAATTACATTTACTATTGTTTTACCGTTGTAGTTTATCAATGTTGAGCCAATGTTAGTTATGATTAGGGTATAAGTAGTACAGTATCATATCAGTAGTAGTACTGCATCATATTGGCATTGTGTTGTTGTTATGATTAATGCTAACACAATGCAATGCTGTCCTCTCTGGCCTTCCAATCAAACTCCTCATCCAAATCATTCAGAACTCTTCTGCGCGGATCATCAGCTGCACCAAGTCTTCTGACCACATCACCCCCATCCAACTGCACTGGCTCTCTATACAACACCGGATTGAGGACAAAAACATCCTCCCCACATTCAAAGCCCTCCACAACCTTGCCCCCACCTATCTGGCCGACCTCTTAAACCCCCTGGCTGGTCTACTTACCGCCCCCACCCCTCGTCACCATGGGTGCTCTGGCTTTTGGCTGCACTGCTCCAAGACTCTGAAACTCCCCCCCAACACATCCGACAGTCTGACACAATCGCATGCATTCAAGTCCCTCCTCAAAACCCAGCTGTTCAGATCCGCCTACTCACTGTAGTGCTACATGTCCCCTGTTACTGGCCTTTTGTACAGTTTTCAGAATATTTTATGGATTTATGGAGGTGTCCTTGGGTGCTTTGAAATCAATGTATTATTATTATTATTAAAGTAACTAGTAACTCGGTGTGATAAATAATAGTAGTGGAGTAAAATGTATGATATTTGAGCCTAAATATATTGGAGTAGTAGTACAAAACAGAACTAGTCAGTACAAGTATTTGAAAAATACTTAAGTTAGTTGTCTTTGTTATATTACACCCCTGCATGCGTCACTGTTCCTCTTTGCTGATGCAGTTTGTCTGCTTCAAAGTTGCTGAATTTAACTGTGTGACACATTGTGCAATGTTTTCCATATTGTCCTTTTCTTGCCTTTAAGTCACAGATTGCAATTTAATGTAAAAAAAAACCATTTCATTTCATGTATACATTTCAATTTCATGACATTTGCTATGATATTTCACACTTCGTGCCCCGAAATGCAGGTTAATTGCAAAGAATGATGTGTTTTCTTTGCATTCGGTACGGTCCCATGACATTTACATCCTTTGAAATAGCAACTGTTGAAAAAGGACGTGATGTTATGTGACTGGTGCAAGTTATAAATAAACAGTGCAGTTAATTGTGCATCAAATATGCAAAAATATATCTATAATCAATCGCAGTGTCATAAAATGTATCAGCTATTATTGCAGTAATCAAATGCTTAAAGTGAATTATAAAGCAACAATATCAATATTGGTTCTTGATCCTCTCTACTCTGCATATTTGTAAATTAAACATCTGCAATTCTATGGTTAGTTGTATAAAAACGCAATTTGTAGACATTACCTCTAGGCTCTACGAACTCTAGGAATGTAATAGTTTCCAACCGTTTATAAACGTAATGATTATTCAATAGAATTAAGTAAAACAACAACCTTGCAGCCCTTGATATACTTCCATCAAAGGGTGTGTTACAGAACTATGTGATAGGGCAATAGTATTTGAATAGTCGTGAGACAACCTGCTTCATAGATATGTCGTTGTA
>CALSBZ010030469.1:52600-83476 GCA_943591055.1 Gobionotothen gibberifrons
CACACACACACACACACACACACACACACACACACACACACACACACTCACAAGGCAGTGACTCAGCCCTCTTTTTGGTCTTTCTGCTTTGTGGACATCCCTTTGGGCCCTGCAATGCCTACAGATTTGCACACCCACACACACACATATAGAAGTGTGTGTGTGTGTGTGTGTGTGTGTGTGTGTGTGTGTGTGTGTGTGTGTGTGTGTGTGTGTGTGTGTGTGTGTGTCGGAAGGTGCAGGTGGTCAGGGGATTTAGTCAAGACACCCTCTGATGTCAACCATTTCCGACACAAGATGTGAGTCGTTCTTTAATTAGCAAGTGTTCATGCTCACTCGGTCCTCGGGGTAATGAAGTGTCCCATTAGCCTGTTTGGACTTGATTAAATACACACGCGTGCCCCTTCACATTTCTTTATGTGATGGAAGATGAAGATGAAGATGTTGCGTGTCTCGTTCACTGATCCCTGGTGTCTGTGTTTAACTGCTGAAACATCCTCCTTGTGACCAAACAGGAATCATAATAATGTTATGGTTTCTGAAGTAGAGAATCAAGTGTTTCTTCTTTTACTTTTACATTGAGTAAATGTAGAGTCAACACAAGTCGAAATTGCTGCTGGCTCTTGGTTTACAGTCATATGACAGAACTACAGGTTTAAGTGGAGGGCTAAAAAACACATCCACGTTTATTTTTGTGTTTAATTTGTATTTAGGGCATTTTCTCAACGTCATGTGCAACTGAAATAGGATCCCTCACTGGCTTCCCACTTTTGAGCATATCGATTAATGAGAAGCAAGAAACCAGACGTTACAGTACAAAATATGCTCATAAAACGATATGGACAGATGTTATTGTTCCACAAAGGGGAAGTGCAAAGTATCAGTATCAGATAACTGAGGTTGGTGTGTTTTTGAGGTTCTGTGTACAGATGTTATTGTTCCACAAAGGAGAAGTAAAAAGTATCTCTCACGATCTTAGTTTTATGTCACGATTTTAGTTTTGTCTGTCTTGTCATGGTTTTATTTTACATTTCTGTTCTCCCTGTGTCTTGTCTTCCTTCCTGTGTTTTCCCTCCTGTGTCTGATTGTCTGATTATGTTCACCTGTTGCCCTTGTGTTTCTGCCTCCCCTGCCCAGCTGTGTCTTGTCCTGTGATTAACATTCTTTGTATAAAGGCCCAATCCCAAACCACGCCCTACACCCTACCCCTCCGTGACGGAGTGAACTCTGTGGAGGGACACTCGCAGCTCAACGAGGCTCCCTCCTGTCAGATGGAGGGAGTAAATACAGTGGCAAGCTTTGGGACAAACTCCCCTCTCTCCGGCAGAAACAGGAAAGGCCGTAACTGTATGTAACAACGGTTTCAAATCAACATCTCTTAGACAAAACATTTAAATAAAACTCCAAACATCTTTAATTGTGCAGACTCGCTGTTTGAGGGCTTGATAGCCCACTCCCCCTCCACACCGCTCCACACTCGTTGGTTTGGAACAGCACTTAATGTGGCAGACCCTCCGCGCGAACGCGCAAACTGAGGGGTAGTGTGTAGGGGTAGTGTGTAGGGGTAGGGTGTAGGGGGCGGTTTGGGATTGGGCCTTTGTCTAGTTGCTACCTCGTGCTACCTGCTTTTTGGATTCATGGTTTTGTTTAGTTTTTTCATTGTCAACAGCTTATTTTTTGTAAATAAAGCTTGCCTTATGTTACATTTTGAAACCCGCTTCCCTTTTTAAACTGCATTTGGGTCCAACCTTTTCCCGAATCCTGACAGTATCAGTATCAGTATTTCAGTATGTGATGACAATGTTGAAGAAAATAGCCACTTATGGGACAGTTTTGTTACAACAGAATGGGCATGTAGTTTGAGGAGCAGCAGCAACACATTTGCAATGAAATGTGTTCGAAGAGATGATGATGATGATGAACTACGCCAACTCAAAACAAAAGGCAGTCGATTGGAACGCCTCTGCAAAAAAACTGGACTTGTCGTTCACAAAGAGATGTACAATAACCACATTCTCCACTACAAGGACACTCTCTACAGCCAAATCATCCTATTACGCAGTTCTCATCAGCTCTGGCGAAGGGAACACAAGGTTCCTGTTCTCTACAGTGAAGAACATTCTACGACCACGGACTCTCTTGCACCTCATCAGTATTCAACTGCCTAACTCCCTCATGTAATTTTTCAATGACAAAATAGAAAACATTCACCAGCAACTAACTCCTATTACTACCTGCAGTATATCTCTCCCTGTTTTAACAAACTGTCCTTGACTGCAAACATCGCTGCAACAACCCGCTGCTGCAGATGCACTCTTTACAACATCAGGAGGATACGTCCCCAGCTGACCCAGAAAACAACACAGGTTCTGGTCCAGGCTCTCGTCATCTCGCGCCTAGACTACTGCAACTCCCTCCTGGCTGGTCCACCTGCATGCCATCCGACCTCTGCAGCTCATCCAGAATGCAGCTGCTCGTCTGGTCTTCAACCTTCCTAAAATCTCCCACACCACGCCACTCCTCCGCTCCCTTCACTGGCTTCCAGTAACTGCTAGAATCCACTTCAAGACACTGGTACTTGCGTACCATGCTGTGAATGGATCTGGTCCTTCCTACATCCAGGACATGGTTAAACTGTACACCCCAGCACGTGCACTCCGCTCTGCATCGGCCAAACAACTCGCTGCACCCGCACTGCGAGGGGGACCCAAGTTCCCATCGGCAAAAACACGTGGGTTTGCTATCCTGGCTCCAAAATGGTGGAATGAGCTCCCCATTGAAATCAGGACAGCAGAAAGCTTACACATCTTCCGGAGCAGACTAAAAACTCATCTCTTTCGACTCCACTTCGAGCGATATAATTACTAACAAAGCACTTATATACTAATAAAGGACTGGCTTATCTAAAGCCAGTTGAGTAGCACTTGAAATGTTTTAGCTCTATGAAACCTGATGTACTTATATGATTCTGTTTTCTTCAAGTTTGTATTTTGTTGGTCGAACGCACTTATTGTAAGTCACTTTGGATAAAAGCGTCAGCTAAATGCAATGTAATGTAATGTAATGTAATGTAATGTAATGTAATGTTTTCACCGACCCTCTCTCTCATTCTCTTTCAAGTTTCACACTTCCCTCTGCTGTTGTAATATCTGAACTCATCAGTAAATCCAAGCCATCTACCTGTCAGTTAGACCCTCTTCCTACCCCCCTGGTAAAAGCCTGTCTACCTTCATTGTCCTCCCTTATAACTGTCATCACTCCTCCCTCACCTCTGGTCTTGTTCCCTCACTTTTCAAATCAGCCGCCATCACGCCCAAACTGAAGAAACCTGGGGCGTAACTTTCGTCCCATATCTAACCTACCATTTCTCTAAAAAATCCTGGAAAAAACTGTTGCATCCCAGATCCATACCCACTTGTCTGACAATAACCTGTACGAACTATTTCAATCTGGTTTCTGCCCCCATCACAGCACAGAAACAGCACTGGTGAAAATCACTAACGACCTCCTCATGGCAGCTGACTCCGGACTATTAACTATCCTCATCCTCCTTGATCTTAGTGAAGCTTTTGACACCATTTCCCACAGCATCCTCATTGACAGACTGACCTCCATCGGGATCACTGACACACCCCTCCTCCGGTTTAAATCATATCTCTCTGGCCGCACTCAGTTCATCCAACTCAAAACCTTCAAATCACAGCCACTTCCAGTCCCGACCGGTGTTCCCCAGGGCTCCGTCCTGGGGCCTCTTCTTTTTATCATCTATTTACTTCCTCTTGGCAATATCTTCCGTAAACACAACATCCACTTTCATTGCTACGCGGATGACACCCAGCTCTACTTGTCCTCCAAACCAACCACCATCCTCCCTCCATCCTCCCTGTCTGACTGCTTACAGGACATAAAATCCTGGTTTTCCTCTTTCTCAAGCTTAACGACAATACAACCGAGGTTCTCCTCATTGGCACAATATCCACCCTAACCAAACCTGACAGTTTCTCCATTACAATAGACAACTCTTCAGTCTCCCCCTCCCCTCAGGTTAAGAGTCTGGGTGTCATCCTCGACGGCACACTTTCATTCAAATCTCACATCAGTAATATCACTCGGTCTGCCTATTTCCATCTACGCAACATCAACCGCCTCCGCCCGTCCCTTAACCCTAAGACCACCGCCATTCTTGTTCACACCCTGGTCACTTCCCGCATCGACTACTGCAACTCCCTTCTCTTTGGTCTCCCTCTCAAATCCATCCACAGACTTCAACTGGTTCAGAACTCTGCCGCCCGCATCATCACCAGAACCCCCTCCATTAACCACATCACTCCTGTTCTTCAGCAACTTCACTGGCTCCCCGTCAAATCCCGTATCGTTTTTAAGATTCTGCTCCTCGCCTTTAAGGCCATCCATAACCTCACTCCTCTGTACCTCTCCGACCTCCTGCACATCAACACACCCATCCGCACTCTCAGGTCTTCTGCTTCCCTCAACCTTGTTAAGTTTGTGCCCCCCTTCCGTTTAACCACCATGGGGTCTAGAGCCTTCAGCCGCTCTGCACCCCGCCTCCGCAACACTGACTCTCTCCCCATTTTCAAATCACGCCTCAAAACATATCTCTTCACACTCGCATATCCACCCTGATCATTATCCATCACACATCCTCTGTTTTTATTTATTTGGTTATTTGATTGATTTATATACTGCATTGTCTTGTTTATGTTTCTTATCCTGGTGTTATCTATTGTGTATCTTGTTTTTTATGTGTGTGTACGGCGACCTTGAGAGCCTTGAAAGGCGCCTATATAAAATAAAAGAATTATTATTATTATTATTATTATTATTATTATTATGAAAATAACTGTTTTTGCTTTACTTTATATCAAACTTTATTTAAAAAATAAAGGGATTTGACAATGCTGGGAAGAAACGTGGGACGGCAGAGAAACCCCTGATGCAGCCATTTTTGGCATTTTGGTGGCAAACCAAGACACTTACATGTGTGGTGTCAGCTTGCAGAAGCTGCAGGGCTCACCCTGTTACACAATCACATAGCTGAACAACAGTTTTATCACCTGGCTGTAGGTTCAGTTTTTCTGCTTTTCTCAGGGAGCAACAACAACAAAGCCGCCTCGATTCAGACCCTGACTGCACAGACTTTTTAAGGAACAACTCTCTCACGGTTTCATGTACTCTGGAGGCCTTACAGTTTCTAACACCATCTGACAGGGTGTCCAATAGACTTAGAGAAAGTATTCATATGTGGCACTGAATCAGAAGCCCTATTTGGATTTAAAAATAACTTTTAAAACACTGTCACGGTCCCTACTGCAAAAATGTAATGTTGTTATGCTGTGTGACCAAGCAGCACCTCTCTCAGCTAAATGATATGTCTCCGCAGAGAGGAAGAGCGTGAGAGGCATGTTTGCATATTTCACAGGGCACTCAGGTGCATGGGCTTGTTTAACTCCTCCTAAAGATCAGTGGGTTGTTAACTTTGGCATTTAAATGTCACGTCTAGAGCCTGAACCTTTGTTATTTATTCATTTAAGATATCAGGAGGAAAATTCAACTTGACTCTTGAAATTACAAGCTCATCATTACAGTCATTGAAATCAGAGAAAATAATCCTCAAATGACAGAAAACATGCCACAGGAATCAAAACACATTTCAATTAAAATGCCGACATCCTGTTTGATTTAAATTAATAATAGAAGATTATTGGGGTGGGTCGAGGGGCTAAATCTTTTTTTTTCCTCCCAAAAAATCCATATTCTGTTCTATTTACACACCCCTTCTCAAGAGATAAAAAGAAATAAACAATGCGCTCAAACGTAACAAGCAAACATTCACATCGTCTGTCATTTTAGTTGAGGTCTTCATGTAGTTATTGGTGAGAATGAATTCAGAATATGATCGTAAAATGACGAGCCAACAACGTTCACTTTTTTACAATTATCAACAAATGTGAGCCTCTGAACGCACTTGATTTTGCAATTCAAGGTATTGGAGTTCAAAGGGGTTTAAAAAAAAGAATCTTGGTGTGAATGTGGTGCAGCATCCTGTGTTATTGAAACATGATTTATTGACTCCTAAAAGTTATTGGTGGGACTTTGAAATCAACAATCGAGCCGCTTCAGCCCACAGGATCATATCACGCTGGCACTTTGTAGACACGCCCGGGTGTTTAGGGGATGGAGAGTATAAACCTGCATGCTCTTACATCTGGAGACTAGCTCGGGGCTAACTGGCACCTTTTAAAAGACGCTTGAGATGATCTTCACTGGTGTTGTTTAATACAAGTGTGATGTTGAAAGAGGATATTTAAAACAGATCATTACAGCAAGTTGGAGATTAAAGCTCTTAAGGAAGAAGAGAAGTAACAGATAGGATACAAAACAAGGTAACTGTATCTCCTTACAAAGGACTTTCAAGATGACAATGTTAAAATAATTTGACAGGCCACTAGTGAGTAACCCTCCCACACCTGCAGATAATGATTTTAAATCTGTTGAAGCAGAGCAACACTGACTCACACCACCCTGCGGTTCACTCCCTCCTCTGGCATGCAGCTGATTGTTGGAGTGGCATTTAATTAATCCTTCCAGAAAAGGTTAAGGGAAAGAAAAAAGAGGAAGGGAGGAACATTTAAGACTCTGACAGAGGGAGAATCCCAACTGGAAAAACACAATTTCACATTCAAGCAATTAAGTTTAGCTTCACCCATAACTGAGGTTGGTGTGTTTTGAGGTTCTGTGTTTGCATGACAAAGATGAAGCAATGAAGGTGTTTCAGATTGGCTATACATCAGTGTGAAGTCATTAAAAGTGATTTGCGGCAATGCTCTGGATGTTGCGTTACATGACACTGCTTTAAAGCCAAATCCAGGTGGTATATGTAAAGGTCATCCCCTCCCTTTACAACTATCTAGCCCTTGAGCAAGGTATTCAACCCTTCAGAGAGGCGCAGGAGGAGACTTGTTGTAGGTGTGAACATACAGTAGGCTGTGTCAAAAGCTTTTTCATGGAGAAAATATTGTTTGTGCCCAGATGAATGAATGAGGTTCAACGAAACATCTGCACAGCGGATTCCTTTACATACTGTAAGAACAGGAAGTTTTAAGACAGGACTTTTCTTATTTTTGGAGGAACCTTTTTTCATAGAGGTTTTGACTGCTCTGTACCACAACATGTCATGCAGTATCTGAAGAGGCTGGTCTGGTTGTTGATTTACTCAAGAGGATTTGAGCTTTCTGTCATTTAAAATGTATTTTCCACGACTCATTTTACTTAGAAGATTCATGATGTTAGTTTCAGGTTGGATGTTTGACAGACATTCACTGCAGATAGAGTAGCATCTTCTTAGTTTCACAGACTGTCTGCAGTCAGAGGATGGTTAGCTCACAGCCGAGTCCTCACTCTTTACTGTTTGAGAGAAAACCAATGTTTTTTTCAATCCTAACTTGGCCATAGTATTGAAATGATGCTAAACATGTATAAATAAACCTATCTAATGAGGCACAAATGTTCTAATGACTTGTCAATTTGAATATATCAATTAAATAATCTATAGTTTTTTAATTTAACAAGTCTTGAATTGTATATAGTTTCTTTAACATGTGAATCAATGACTCCAAATCGAGGCAGAACTCTCTTACTACAATGGAATATTGAAGATGCCTCTTGACGACCTGAGCTTTAATGACTCAACTCTTCTATATTGTGAAGCTTTATTGGTAAAGAAGTTACAGGACGCTGTCATTAAGTTGGATACAATCTGTAGCCAGAGGTTAATAAAACTGATATATTACTTCGTGCCACATAAACATTTGCATAATGGGTTTAAAGTTGGCCTGTACTGTATATGTTTATTTATTTACATGGTTGAGACACAGGCAGCCTAAAGGTGACCTTCGTTGTGACTCATGTTTGTGGCTGTCAGTGACAGCGGCATAGCGAACAGCAGAGACAAAGACAGGACGCGCCACAACGATATGCGGCTTCCTGTGGAACAATACTTTTCTAAACTTTATATCAACTGCTCAGGGTCGCCCATTAAACGCACACATAGAGACACACACACAGGTCGTTTCTCAATGTCGAGTAAACCTGCTGCAGAGCCACTATTTCAAGTATACTACGTCATCGAGTGGCGCCGAATCCTGGGCATTTAACATGCTGTTTAAACAGTCCTTCTGCGCCACTCGATGACGTAGTATACTTGAAATAGTGGCTCTGCATTACTCGACATTGAGAAACGGCCACATACTAAGCTGTTCTCCCCTGCTCACAAAGATAACTATTACTACTTGGATTAGATTGCCATCTGCAGGCCATACAGTTAATTGGATTCTTAGGCTAGAAATGCTTGTGAGAAACAAGTGAGAACAATTATTCTGGTGATCAATTTCAAGAATGATTCCAGACTTGTACCTTTCTTCTTTATAATTGTTTGTGAAACAAGTGAGAACAAGTTTTGTCAGGTTTTTCTGGCCCACTATGAAGTGAACCCTATTCTAAAAATTACTACAACTTTTGAGGTGATCTATAAAGTTTAACATTTTACATATAACTTAAATATCAAGGCACTTAAATATAGTTCTCATGAGTTCAGACCATGGATGTATAGGTTCAGACACAGTCTCTGTCCCCCTCTGGTGGAGGAATAGGACAGTGACCACAACATTTCTGTATCCATGATGCTCTCACTGCTCAATCATAGGCACATGCACCATGCTGCCCTTGGCAAGAGCCTCTCCTCTCTCCCCCTGCTCCTCTATGGAGCATAGTTAACACATTTATTTCTTCATGCATATTTTTACTAATCACTCCCCTTTTGAAATATTTTTTGTTTTACTGTCTATAGTAAACATTGGAATTATTTCATACCTGTTATGCTATCCAATAACCCAGGTCCGGCCCGTAGCACTGATGGCGTTAGATGTTCGCCTAGGGCGCCAGATCTGGGAGGGAAAAAAACATGTTTTACCGTTGGTGCTCATCCTAATTTTCGGCCTTGATGTAACAATATTCATAATTAAAGGAGACCTATCATGCTATATTTGAATAATATAAGGGCCATATCTGTATATAAGGTATATTTATGCGTTTTTTTTTTCAAAATACCAAACAGATCATACATTTTGCCTCATTTTGCTCTATTTTCCTCTCCTCCACCCTGTCTTTGCATGCGCTGCAGCTGACCACGCCCCCCTGCAAAGGAGGGGGCCGAGCTACGAGCGTCATGTTACCATGCTGTTACCATGCTGTTACCATGCTGTTACCACGCTGTTACCATGCCACGGCAACCTCTCATTCCCCTGATTGGTGGAGAGTTGGCCATATAGGCGGAGCTCCTCGTCACTGACGTCACACTATTTTCAAATCTGTATCAGTCTGTATCAGATCCGTTCCAGCCCCGTTTTTAGAGATTTGGGTATGGAGGAAAAGAGAGACGGTTGTGTACGTTGGAGTACTGCAGGGGGTACGTGAGATTTATTTTATGTTAATGAAAAAAACAACATAAGTAATGCATTTAAACAAACTACTAATAGTAGATTAACTACTTTATTCAAAGGTTTACAGTAATTCTGGATAATAAAATGGCAAAAATAAACGGGGTGCTCTCTTTTCCTCCACCTCTCCTGACAGCCCGTCAGTCTCGTGCAGCTCGCTGAACCTGTAATAAGTGACCCGTCACCCGACAGTAAAGAATACATATATTTATAACTAGTTTAGCTTGTTCCAGAGTAGATAAACTAGCTAAGTGTGTTAGGTCTAGCTCTTAGTGTATCTAATTTTGCTCCACGCACGGTTCCGTCACAGCGGGGGAGCTGTGATCATGCAGAGCTGCGTGTTCTCCGTCAGCAGCAGCTGATCTGATTTCTGATCCCTCTCTCGCATCTGGTTATACTTCACTCGCGTTTATGTCCAAATCTATCTAGCTAGTTCTAGCTAATCATCATCATCATCATCATCTTTATTTGAAGAGACTCTTGGTCCATTATTAAAAGACATACAACACTCAAATATAAATTAAAAAAGGCAGTTATACCAATGTTTCCACAGAGGTGACTGGTATCGTATAGCACTGAGACATGGATTTGAAATCAGCATAATGACAGAGTTAATGATATGACTGCCTGCTTATCAAAGGACACCTAAACAATACGCGTTGCTTGGCAACGGCGTGTGGCCGCAAAGTATAGCGTGTAGTGCCGAGAGATAGGAGTCGGAGACGGAGCATCGAAGGTGCAAAAGGGTACTTTATTTGGTAGCAGAAAAGGACATGTTGTCCGGTTGCAGTCCGGGAAGAGAGAGAGAGAGCCAGGAGTGCACACAATATATTATAGCGACCCTGATAGGATGCTGAGGGTGTCACTCAGGCATCCCCCGTTTCTCTGCCAATCACAGAGCTGCACAGAGATGCTGGTTGAGGTGCGGGCCTGTGGTTGGTGGAGCAGACGGGGGAGGGCGGGGAAGTTGTGACGTAGACACTGTTATACATGGGGGTGTGGGTGGGAGTTAGAGTGAGTGTGAGGTTGAACCCACAAGCTGTACGTGAACCTGTGATCATCATTATCATAAGAAGAGTTATTAAAGCCTAATAACTGGACGCCTGTCTCCGACTCCCTTTGTGAACGTTACAATATGTAGAGAGCAACACATATGCCCGTGCGGAAACAATACCCCTACCCCACAGTTCAGTGGTGAATTATGTCAACCAGTGATCACCACAAGCCCCCCCAGAATTCAACCATGGAGACAATCCTCGCGTCTGGGAGGAAGCACCACAGGGGCCGAGGAGGGCGGGGTTGCAGGTGAGGGCCGGGTCATGGAACGGGCCGTCGGAAGGGGGCCGCAGGAGAGGGTAGGGGCCCTAACGAGGGCGAGGGCATCCCCCAGGAAAAAAGGGTAATTTTATTCAGATAGTACAACAGAAACAGAGAAAGGACTTGGTCAGCATGCGAATACAAGTCTTAATTATCCTCAGGATAGAAAATCTGCTCTGCCGGAGATGGAAATCCTTCTCATATAAGATGGAAACAACCAACACTGGTGGGATTTTGGTGACAGTGTGACTATCTTGGACAAAGTTATAGTATAACCAAATCCGGCAGCACCAACACCTGGTCTGCCACATGTGGAAGCCCCTCTTTCTCACCTGCTGAGCACAGAGTAAAATGCTTTTGTGTGCACAAACTACAGGGGGACAGCAAACACCAGTGTGATTTTGGTGACAGTATGACTATCTTGGACAAAGTTTTTATTTCCCAAATGTGAAAATCCACTGCCAACACTCAGATGTAACTCCTATTTGAAACACCTTGATTATAATCAGCACACAAAGAAGCACATTTTTCATATGAATATTTTTATTGGTCTTTTAAAAAAAGAAGTCAATGAACAAAGAATTACAACAAAACAAAAGATGAATAATACCTGGACGTCAACAGCCAGTTAAAAATATGTAATAACAACCTTGTTAAAACCCGTTAACTCTTTTACAGAAAGCTTTACATATCATACAGAATCCTGCCTATAATAAGGAAGATCATGTGCTAAATGATTTATTTTTTAAAATATGTTTCCCTTAGTTTTTGTTTTCTGTGCACCACCTATCTGCTGTCTTGGGTAATGGCTAAGGCACTATTTAGAGAACTTTGTTTCCCTATTTACTTCAAAGTAGAAAGCTGCAAATACCTGGCGGACATTTTCTTCAACTAACAAGGACAGAATAAAACATTCAATCCTTCCACTTGGATCACCTTATCTACTGCAAAAAAACAAAACAGTTTATATCACCTCATTAACAGAAAATAAAACATTCATCACCTTTCGGTCATGTTCAGTCTTTAGATTAATGTGAACTCAGCAGTTTTTGAGTTAAACAGAGTACAGAAAGCATTTCATATTCAGTACCATAAAAACGTCATGGGTTCAGGTCTGTGACGCAACCTTCTTAACTCGTTCATAAAATGGCATGACAGTAATGACAAAGAGAAGTATTAACAGTTGTGTTAAAACTGTTGTTACATTAAACCAGTAAATAACAATTTAACAGTATAGTAGCATAAGTTAACAGTAGTGTTTTTTCTGAGATGTAGCATTGTTGTTTATATTTGCAGCAGTGTTTCTATGCAAGTATCAAGTCCATTTCTTTTAATTACAATAAGCTGGATGTTGGATTCCATTATTCAACATTTGTAAGACGAATGAAATGTCTCCTGCGGCTGAGCTAAATAAATCGAATCCATTAATGACTGTAAATATAAGAAGCAAGAAACAGTCGATTGCATTGTACAACATAAGATAACATTGTGAATTTATGAGCGGTCCAGCAGAGGACGCCCTAACTCCAGATATCTGCAGCCATGACAAGGCATTTGCATAGCTAATCCCTACACATATGAGATGTACTTCATACATTTAGTAATGATATGAACTGTGCACGTGGGCAGCTGCGAGTTCATGAGTGAGAACATGAAAATGCATTCAAAGCACCTGGATCACTTTGCTGAGGATACAGTAATGGTAGGAGGTACAGTATGTTGGACATGAGTTGAAGCTATGACTCAAACAGTAGTATATGGTAATGTCTCAGAATGTAAAATCAAGTAATAGGCAAAAAATCGGCACTGCAGTGAAGATGGTAGAGGTCAACTTCAAGTATGTTATGGGTTATCAAGGGAAGAGAATTAAGTGCACAAAATTAAGGCTTTTGTGCACGTTGTGAGTCATGATGGATGTTGCCATATGAGGAAGAACAATGTGTATCTTTGCAGTAGCTAACAGCGTCGGTGTGCCAGGTATAAGGAAGCATAATAACATGGTTCTTTATATGTAGTTGTTAGCCGAGGTGTGGAAATCGAGTAGAAAGTAATCACAAATATAATGTCTTGTTTTGACCAGTTTCGGATTTTAAACTCAAATAATTAGGATTTACTTGTTAAACAATTACTTAGTTTGACATCTGGTTATTAGTAATTGATTTTACATAATCTCAGCAGATTTGAATAGTTTCTAACTTTATCAGCAGGAGAATACCAGTAAGAATGTATTGCAGGGCTGGGCAATTCATTTATAAAATAAACTGGATTCATCCAAATTTTGCTTTCCACGACACGAAAAATGTTTTAGTTTTTTTTTTTTTTATATATTGACAAATAAATTCGTTTTTGAAGAAGTCAAGAGATCAGTTTGCGTAATCTTCTTTTTTCACTTCGTCTTTACCTGCTTGGTGTCTAACGTCGGCTTGCACCTGTTTGCAGCTGAAGCCTTGTCGTGGGACACATATTAGGATCTATTGCTGCAAGAACTGAATGTGCATAATTCAGTTTGTAAATATCACTCAACTATCTTTTTACATGAAGTTCTAATAAAATGCTATTTCAATCATACTTTAGTCACTCATGTGGCATTTAATAAAAATGTTTGGCCATATGGCCCAGCCCTGACAGGCAACACAATCCTTTTCATACAGTCCCTAAAGAAGGAAGGTTCTCTCTGAATTTATGATGTGAAGAAATGTTAGCATTTACGCTTCTTCTTGCAGACACTACTTCACAAGCTCCAGAAAAAATCAGGATAATAATAAGCATGGTAATAAGCATTTCTTTGAACCCCATTTGTCCGTCAACATTTTGTTTTTCACTTTCAACATGAGAGGTGATTTTGTTGTTATGCATCAGCATTCATAATGTCTCCTTAACCTTGCTGATATTCCTTTCTTAACAGAAGAACAGGATTTGTTTCTTAAGGTCAGGAACGACAGCTCCCTCTCTGAAAGTGATGATAGCTGCATCATAACTGTGGGTGGGGATGTAGTGACCTGAAATAAACTAGTGTGTGAGGGCATAGGGAGAAACTGATGATAATGCTCACCAGCAAACCAGAGAAAAAGGCCACACAGTGGAGCAGAGCACTTGACTCTGTCCAGCTCACATTGATCGGATGTCTCTCAATATGCAACGCTGAGAGACCCGGTGTGAAACCCTGCTCCCTCTACTTTACTCAACCGGTGAAATGCTAAAACTCACTTTAAAGCTTTCGTGTGATTAGAAACTCTTATTTTGCACGCTTCTGCAGATGTAAAGCTCGCTATTAAGGGCACATTAGGTGCTGATGGCTCATTAACCAAAGGAGGGAGGGAGCGTACAATCTTAAAACGGCAAGAGGAGAGGGGATCATATGCACAGTAGCAGACCATGCCCCTCCCCCTCGCTAAGTGCTGCAGAGATGCAAGGGAATGTGTGTGTATGGGTGTGTGTATGTGAGGAGCTGTACATACAGTAGGAGGAGGGGGGATGGGGGAAAGAAAGTGTGTGTTTATGTGTGAGTGGAGGCAGTTTGATGATGGTTGCAGATGAAGCAGGAGCGCGCAGGACAGGGAGTGAAGGTGTAACCACAGCTGGCCATGTTGTTTTCTGCTCCACCTTCTTATATCGTGTGTGTGTGTGACTGGTTTTGCGATTGTTTGAGTAATATAAGATATGCAAAGATTAAAGATTTTTCAACATCAAATCCCTGGGGGATTTATAATATCTTCTTAGTAAGAAAGCTCCACTTTACCAGGCTAAGGGTGGTGGTGGAAGAGGGGGGGGGGGGGGGGGGGTCAGAGCGGTTTGCCCAGGGGGGAGATTGTCGGCCTGGGGTAGCACAGTGGAACAGGGGGCGTGGCTACTCCGCGAGCCTCCCAGGACGGGGAAATGTGCTTCTCTTCACATGTTCAATGCTTATGAGGACCGACAGCAGAGAGCACAATGCACTCCTCTGCCCCTGCGCCGCTATGTGCCAAAGCTCCTCATGCACAATCTCACACATACACACACATGAGTGCACACAAACATACATAAAGATCTCCATTGGTGATGAACACTCACACAATCTCTAACCGTTTGTCTAAACTGGGACCAGCCAGCAGCCAGAACAACCATACATGGCTTTGACCCTGAATCAAACATTGCCAGAAAGAGGGGACGGGAGGGGGTTCATAAAAATAGGACGAGTTACTTCTGTAGAAAAATAGAGGAATTTCCAGAGGCTGATAAAATGTCTTTGGCACTTCTGAAAACACAGCACACAGAGAGGAATTGACACTGAGTATAAAAGCTCTACAGGCAGAAAAAGATCAAGATAATCCCAGTTCATCCACAAATGAATTTGGCCAGTCCTGGGTGGATTTGAGCCTGAACTGGCCCGTACTCCACCATCTCCCCGTCCACAGTGATCATGCCTTGTGGCGAGACGGGCTCCAGCCGCAGGGCCTTCACCTTCTCATACACCAGGTGGGGGCAGCCGCACGCCAAGTGGCCGCCCTTCTCCATGGCGAGGAACAGCCGCAAGAGGGCTGGACGGGAGATTCCTGCTGTCACATAGAACAGATGAATCACCCCGTCGTCCGCCATCGCCCCCGGCGCTGTCCACAGATCCTCGGCCAGGTGGGACTGGTAAATAGCCAGCACCAAGACAAAGTCCTCCTCCTTGACGACCGTCCAGCTGTCTGGTATCGGCTGATCGAGCCCGGGGAGAAGAGAGTCCTCCGGTGCTCTGGTCTTTCCGTCGCTCTGAGTCTCCGGTCTCTTGGTGGTGATAGCGTTGTTGGAGGAGTTGGTGAGGGTGTTGTGGTTGGAATTTGTGCTGTTGTGATTGTGTCGAGAGTTTTGGTTCGGAGAGGTGTTGGGGATGAGTCGGCAGGGAAGGGAGGAGCAGAGCGACTGATGCTGAGGGGTGGAGGGAGGCTGGTTAGACTTGATGTTCCCTTTTGGAAGTGTTGGCGCCTCTTTAACTGGAAGATACGCCAACCTGCCCTGGTAGACTCTGAGGGAGGCCAGACGCACCAGGGTGCCCATCAGGAAGCGAATGGCTCCGACGTGGCGGTACTTCTCGCTCTCGATGTCGACGTCGGCCACGAAACCCCAGGCCAGGGACAGGAAGGAGAAGAGGCGCTGTCTAGAGGCCAGGTGGATCGACACCAGGTCCATGGAGCCAACAAGACCTTTGCACAGCATGAAGCCACAGCTCAGCAGAAGCTCCTCGTTCCAAGCTGGAGGCGACCTGAGAGATGGTTACAAACGTCAAGAGTTAGAAACAATCCGTAAGACCGTAATCACTATAAATTGTTTTTGCAGAATTGCAGAATTTTCAGTCAACGGGATTTTAGAAGATTCGGTCAGAAGCACTAGTTTCCATTTGTACTGTAGTCTAAGAAGTATTGTCCGATCAAGTTTGAGTAGACTTTGGTGGATTGCTGTGTAACAGTCTGTGTGGAACGCATTGGCCTAAATGCAATTTAAAAATCCATCGCCTATCTTCGAACGAGAATTTAGCATATAATAAGCTTAAAATAAGTTTGAACCTGGATATTTCGGATCCCATCCTAGACTTTGTCTCTCAACTCCAACTCCATTCTCATATCTTAATATGCTAAGTGGACTGTTATCAACAAACAGCACAGAGAAAAGGAAATATTGTCCCAAATATCGGATTGCCACACCATTACCATAAAGATATTATCAGACGCTTATCATTGTCTGACAGATAGCCGATGGGGTCTTAGATTGGCAGAACCTAGATGTGCAATCACTGGGGTTGGGAACCAAACTTTTGTGGGTACTGACCAAATTATTAGTTGGATTTGCCGAGTACTTTTTCAAGTTATGTCTGTTACACATTTGTGGTACCTTGGAGAAACTGTTGGCTAACGATATTGGTTCAAAAGTGAATAGTACCCAACTAGTTTTCAGTAACTATTTCTGTGACAATAATTGGGACACATGACCACAGTAAAGTTTAAATTCTGCCCACACCTGCACCCTGTAGGGCAGCACAAGTAAACACCTCAAGGTGATAGATACTGTATAGTTTTTTTAATTGACGTTGTGCCCACTGCCAACCAGCAGATGGAGATAAAAACCTGGACCACGACTGGTTCCACCGCTGTATTCTGGAATATAATCGCTCATAATGTGGACGTTTTTAAACCCATTACATCATTCCTTTGAGAGTTATCAGCGGCCTGGAATGACCTCTGTTGCACAGCGAAGCAGTTCCAGTTTTTGCTCCGCTGTCTCTCCTCCCTCCTGAGAATTGATGTGCCCAGTCAGCCTTTGGCATAATTACAGCGAAAGGAGATAAATCGTTCTTTTTTTAAAGGCAGAGTGTGGTTTTGTTCTCCTGCACTCTTGGTCCATGCATTTAAATGACTCATTAACGGACTGACTCACTGTGAGTAGTGGTGGACAGAGGCAGCCAGGGCGTTGCCGGAGCCACCTGGCAGAATACCCAGAGGGGTCTGGATGGCCTCCTGCCAGTCCTCCCGCTCCATCAGGCCATTTATCACCTGGATGTACAAGAACAAACAGAATCAGAGAGCCTAATGGAAAGTAGTGTCTGTGTGTGATAAGAGGTTCAGATTAAATGTGTTTCTTTGAGAGCTACAGTTGTTTTGTGTCGAGTCAAATAATGAATGGGAACCATCTGGACTCAAGATTGATAAATTCCTAATGTCATTGAGTTATGAGAAAACTCTCAGACCATGGTGTTAAATATTGTACGTCAACAGTAAAAGAAACATAAGCCATCATTGGAAGAACATGTAAGACTTAAAACGTAATATTATTAAGAGATGGCAGAGATTGCAGGTGCTGGAATCCCAGACACTGAGCTATTTTGTCATAGTATAAATAAATAAAAAATCCAAGCCTATTCTGAAAAAAAAAATACGGCTAAGAGAGCTCATATGATTTTCCTCTGTATTTCATTGATTTACTGTCAGGTTTGAAATGCACAAATAGAAAACAAGCCAAAAAAAGAAGAACAAATCTACTTCTGCAATCTCTACATGAAATATTGAACAATTTCTCTATACACCATGGTGTATAATTTCTTTTTTTTGTGACCAACTTTTTATTGTTTTTTTTGCCCTCACAAAATGGACTTATATACACAGATACAAATTATATAGACAATATAGACAATACAAAAAGAAAGAAAAAATATAGGGAATCCCTTTCCCATGCCACCCCGTCCCTCCCCCTTCCCACCCATCTTGCCATTTCACAGAAAATCCTACCTGATGTTTGTTAGCAATCGTCTGGGTTCATCTATCTATTATATATTATTTATGTTATTGCAAAACAATTTATCCACGTAAAATACATTCATACCTTTTTTTCCACATAACATTTCATCTGTTTAAGCTGAATTGAGATTAACTCCTAATAATCTACAATGGTGTATAATTATTAAAAACAAATACAACAAGGGTTCTAAAAATCCTAGACTAAATAACAATAATTACCAAAAAATGTACAAAATACAGATGAAAAAGCTGTGCAGGTATAATGCTAAATTGTTAGCTATATTGTATTGTCTAGCATGTATAGACTTTATCAATCCAACAATAAATAAATCGAATGTCATATGTAAATGACAATAATTAAATGAATAAAGATAACAATTTGTCTTGTATTTCACATATTTTTTCATGTGTTTTAATCCTGGCATTTTACATCTTCTATATTGATTATCATATCACATTAGTCTAGGTAGAGTCAAAGCACCTCAAACAGCAGCCCGTCTCCAGACATGATAACCAGAGCGTCACATTGCGACAGGTCGGCCTTCCTCACCAGCTCCCGTGCATGGTTCTGGTGCTCTGAGGAAAGAAACAAGTGCAAGAGAGAGGGCAAACAAGTATGTGTCAGACAGACCATCACAATAAAAACAAGGGCAATGGCAGAGAAAGAGGCGAGCTGCCTTCATCGCCGGCCTCTGGGGTGGCATCAGGGAGATTAGGCGGAAAAGAGATTCCATTTCCCCGTATAAGGCCAAACACATCACATTAGCCCAACCAGCGGCTACTCAACAGCTCCGAGGCAGCTGAGCCGCCCTGCAAACATCTGGGACTGACAAATATCGTGTGTATGTGCATTGACTGGATGCATGTGTTTGTGTGTGTGTTCGTGCATGTGAGTGTCTGTTAATGCGCCTGGCGGAGAACTGAGCTATTTGTTCAGCCTAGATTTATTGGCGGCGTCCTTGAGTGGGTCCCTGCAGGGGCTCATCCTGCCAGCATTAAAGTCTACAGTCCTACCAACCGAGACTCCCCAGAGTGTATGTGTGAGTGTGTGTGGAGGAAGTCAGCTTTAAAGAGAGTGAAAGACAGAGACAGGAAGGCAGACAGCAAAGAAGTATCGACGCACTGCCATCACTAAGGATATATTTTTCCGCTCTAGCTCAGGTATCGATCGAGTACAGGACAGAAATAAAAACAACTTCCCTCTCCTTTCCTCTCACTTTGCTCAACTTCTACCTGTCTCCCCCCTTTACTCTCTCCCGGGCCTCTGTTGCTGCTGTTTGTTTGCTGTGTGGAGGCTGGAGAGGCAGCGAGACAGTGCTGTGTTGACAGACCGAGGCAGTTAGGGAGTAACTGCACGGCTCAGCTGACTCAACCCTTTTAACCTGCTTGGGTTGATGCTTTGCTTCCCAGCTACTTCCTTATTCAAGGGGTCACAAACACACCTCAGACTAAACCCTAAAGACGGGGGGCGCTTGTGGTTGGGAAGATAACTTTTGAAATGGAATAGGATGTAGACTGCTAGTTACCCTGTGTCAAAGTAATAAGCGCGTTCACACCAAGTACTTTCCCCACAAAGGTTCCTGAGAACTACGATTTAGTTGCGTTCACACCAAAAAGTCCCAGGAACTAAATTAGTTCTAGAGAACCTTTTTTACCCCCTTTTCAGTTCCTGCTAGAGAGCAGGGACTTTCGTGGGAGAAAACGGTTCCTGTGTCTGATTGGCGGGGCGGAATGCAAACCACGCCCCGTCAAACTCCCAAAAACTTTTGTGAAGCCGCCATTTTATTATCCTCGCATTGCATTATTAGCATTAGCATTAGCCCAGCGCAGAAACGCAGAGAGACTAACTTATGACAACACAAAATAAAACATGGGAGCGGTGGAGATGAGGAGGTGTCGGCGTTCTGGCGATTTACTCGGAAGGCTTCAGTAGAAGCTGCTGCCAGTCCCTAACTCCGGGGACTTCCGGCCGGGGATTTTGGGCGGCAGTATACCCCGTGAAGTTGTTTGCGGCCTGCCAGTAAACCCAAAGCAGAAGAAGAAGAAGTGACGTCAGCGGCTTCATTTGCCTAATCCACCCCCAGGAACTAATTTCCGGTGTGAACGCGATCTGTACTTAGTTCATGAGAACTAAAGAGTTCTCAGGAACCTTTGTGGGAAAAGTACTTAATGTTACAGCCCTTTTCCTCCACATAAGGCTTGGCCAGGTGGTTGTAGGCATGACAGACAAAAGGCGGCGCAAATCAAACAAACTAACCGATGAAAACCAACACTCAAATTGTTAAGGCATACTGTCAAATTAATGACGTGTGTCTGGGCGTAGAGACAATGGATGTAAAAAGAGAACATAGATAAAGCTCCTTAAAACCTCTTAAGCCCTGAGATTTCTTTCATGTTTTTCATCTTAATTCAGAGGCTTGGTATTACCCTTGTGTTTTGTTGTGGTAAAAATGGTTCATATATTCAGTTAGCTGAGATTATTCCCGTTAATCTGGTGCTACACATTAATAGTTTCATAAATGTTAAGAAGCCCTGAGACATAGTCTCGAAAAACAAAATGTGGCGGGGGGCCCACTGGGGTACCCTTAGGGCTTAAGAGATGCTTTTGCACTCAGATTGGTCCTTGCTGACCTGCGTGTCCAAAAGAAGGCAAAAAGATATAAAGCAACAGAATGATTGTTTTTTGTCTGTGATTTATTTTTTTCTCAGTAACTGTAACAGACTACATTTATTTATTTAATTACGCAATACCGTTGCGTGTCACTAGTTACTCCCCAGCCCTGGTTTTCATGTAATCCAATTGTCATATCCACTGTTGATTCTTCTTTTAGCTGCAAAGACTATGGCTGATAGTTGCACTCTGTTAAGACGATAAATACTGTTAGTGAAGACTAGAAATCTCAGGTACATTTCAGTCCAATCTACCATTTCCCTCCATCTCTACCGGCTCCCTCTCAGGTTATTCAGGGTAAGGATGCTGCTTGGTGCTCTGGATGCTTCATACACTATGTAAAAGGTACATGCTGACACAAGGGGCGCCTCCACTGGAACGTGTCCTTCCTCGGGCGAACGCTGTGTGATACATTCATCAAGGAGCTGCGTGCAGGATAAATGGGTTGTGCCAGTTAATCCACTCATGGTCGCTCCTCACAGGCTACGGTATCTGATCACTGAAGGCCCTCAGCGACCCATATTTCCCCCCCCTCCCTCCTTAGGGCTCTGTTCGCCCTAAGTCAACGTCAGTAATTACTCCGCCTTTTTTCATCACCATCCAGCTGCTGACCTTTCTTTAAGTCCCAGGAGTCGGCACAAGAGCCTGCATACGCATCAGCACTCAATTTGTAAAATAAACAAACGCAGATTCTCCCTATTTTTGGCTGTCATATTTAATCTCTCTTTGGTAAATATCAGATATTCAGCTCATGCTCTGCCGAACTAACAATGGGTGAGCGAATTCTAACCTGTCAAATCCTGGGGTTGGAGTAAAAGCTGCATGAAAATGAAGCTGAGCATTGTTTTGTTTTTCTTTGTTTCTGATCCTTAGTATTCAGGGGGGGGGGTCAGTTCAAGTTCAGCTTCTCTGACGGCCTTAACCAACACACTGTTTAACATCACAAAGTACCACCAGCATTTCACACAGAATGTGGAGCAGCTGGGCGACTGAGATGGAGATTGGATGTGCATCAGAGCTCGGGTGCCTGCAGATGTGGCCTGTAAATGTATGACACAAATAATGCATCATAACTGCAGAGAGTGAAATTGCTTCCTAAAATGAAGGTTAGTTTAAGGAGGACACTACAGGCAAATACAGTTGTTTTCATGCAATGATCAATTTTGAGATTATGGGCTATTTGCATTCATAAAGTATTTTTTTAGATAAGGGTACAAATCATGCGAGATACACTTTTGCTGTTTGATTCACTACACTTTGTCTATTTGGGTCTGTATATCTCTTCTAAATTCACCAACAGATAGCATTAGATAATGTGTATCGACTTTTACAATACATATTTTGAATGGCTGTTGAGCGAAAAAATCTCCACTTTAGTAGCACTTACATTGATCAAAACTTTCCAGTTTGATTCTTATCTAAATGTTGAGGATTTGTAGACAGTGGTTTGTTCATATCATTAATAGTCTTATTAATATAACATTTTACACTAATATGTCAACAAAATGAAACAGGAACTTGCAGATTTATTTTCTGGAGATCTATTCAAATGAAGCATATTTTACAAAACAATGCTTATTTTTTTCACTTTCAGTATAGAGTTTGAGAAAACATAAAAAATTGGAATAAAGTATTCACTGTAATGTTTGCGCTTTTCACCTGGGGGTTGTGTGTGTGAGCTCTTAGCGTAATTGTCCCACGCTGGGGTTAAAGGTTTAATCCCTTTGTCATGGCAGGGTGACTTTGAGAAAGCGCGGGTTAAATACATGAACAATAAAGATCTGCATCTGCATGTGTGTGAACACTACTGACCTGTGATGACGAGCGTGTAGGGAACAGCGGCCTCGGTCAGCATGCCCTGCACGTGGCCGGTGAAGAGCTGCAGAGCCTGGCCCCGGCCGCTGTGAGGATTCACCAGAATCATGACTCTGCAGGGCCGACGCACCTCCGCATACACCGCACCTGAGCAAGAGAGAGGTGGAAGTGAGCAAAGGCCTTGGAAGAAATGAAGCAAGAAGACAAGAGGAGGTCTTTTATGCATGATCAAATATTCAAAAGAATGTATAAGGACAGCCTTGTCCCTGAGGGAAATAAAAGAGCATGAAACACTCAAGTCAGAGCAGAGGCTGTGAAAGCATTCAGATGCCTAATGTTAATGTGACTTGCTGCTTTCTTCAAGGAGAGGACATACAGGTGCCTTTCAAACCATTATTAATAGCAAATCTGAGACATATTGTCAATCCCCCATGATAAAATCCTACTGTTGCCAGCTGAGTAGCTAACGGAGTGACTATACTTTGAAGCGCTGGGGTAATGTAGCATCTAGCTCGATAAGCGCAACTTGGTCAATTGACATATTACAAATAAGAAAAGTAAATCAAAGATGTTAAGAAGGAAACATGGAGATGGGAAGTCACTTGCACTACTGTTAAATCAATAGTTTGACATGTTGCTATATAGCTTAGCAGTAAGAAACGTAATACGGAAACCACTAGCTTGGCAACATCAAGGCAATAGAATCCATCTAAAGCTCACTAATAACAGGTTCGCCTAAACTAAAAGCTGCTGTCAGTCAAACAGCTGAGACTCCAGGAAGTTACTGGTCTTGGTCAAGAATAAGCCTAACCCACAAACCCAATGAACTGGCAAATTGTTGTTTTTGTGCATTGGTTTTTGTAAGGACAAAACAAATGACAGTTAAGCTAGCTGTTTCTGCTCTTTATGATAAGCTAAGACAATCAGATGCTAGATGTAGCTAATGTAGCCTATAAGAGAGCTGTTCGTATTAAACTCTAAGAAGATAGCTCATAAGTATTTCTCCAAATGTTATATCACGTTGAAGTGAGGGGGGGAGAGAGGCATATTATTTATTGTATAAGCCATTGTGTAGTGGTTGGATATCACCTGCTAAATATAATTAAAATAAAGCCCTATCAAAGTATGCATTAATAGCAATTACATGACTTATTTAAAGAGTATTGAGTTATTTGTTAAACTTAGATAAAGTTCCCATTCTTTTTAAATCTGTTTTTAAGTGGGAGGATCAGGTTAAGCCACTTAAATGGTTTGCAGCTTTTTAAAATACATTTGGAGAGAAGCTTTGCCCAGAGCTGGATTTTTCCGCTGATGCCCTTTAAAGCAGACACAGACTCACTGGACACCATATAAGATGAGTCAGAGGACAAAAAATGCAATGTGTGGAGGACAGAAACGTATAAGTATTCATTTCCACCAGACTTCTTTAGCTGTGGGTGATGCTGACTTTGGTATAAGGATGACACAATTACCAGAAGCACAACATATATAATGTAATATATCATGTTAATAAATTAAGATGGATATAGTAAGACGCCAGAAGCCTAATTGTGACTCATTAGCATATGTATATCTTTCTTAGCATCAATTTCCAGTCCTGTGACCTTCACTGCACTGATGCTGCTTTCACCACCCTCCACCTCATTTGGCCCGTGATGATGGGACTCGGCAGAGATACAAAAATATCTTCCAAAAAAAAAGTGTAAACCAGCCAGGAAGGGTGAGGAGGGAGTGTGAAAACACACAGGCATATGCCAAACTCTGCCTCCATTCACTAACACAGGGTTTTGTATCAGAGCACAATGCAACTTTCAGACACAAAGAGTCCTCTCTGCACTTCCAGAATATAGTGGAAACTGGCTTTTGACGGTAAAAGACCTTTAGAAAACAGGTGTTGCACTCAAGTGTGCTGAGCTGCATAGCATATCCTCAATAAGGCCAGTTTAATATGTTGTATTTGTCCTTCAATACCCTGCATGGCTCCAGGTCTCTGATTCAAAGCACTAAACTCTGATGATTCAAACTGAATTATGAATGAGGGAGTAAAGAAAAATGGCAATTCATTTGGATTATCATGCTACATCTTCAGACCCATGGGTTGCTCTAAAATCCCCTGTGCTTCAAGGGGATTTATTAAATAGCCTAAAAAAGGTGGGATTTCTAATAGATCCTTAGTCTTTGTATTATAATGAAGAACCATAATCACAATTCAAGACATGGTTTTACTTTCCTTCGGTATTTAAATAATGTAAAGTAAAGCTAAAATAACCACTCCATTAAGAGTATTGATTGAGTCATTAATCGACAGAAATATAATGGCCAACTACATCAACTACTGGTCCATAAATGTATGTAACATACTGTAAAAAAAAGTTTTAAATGTATTCATACAAGCAATACATACTTACGATTACGTTTTTGTGTAATCAAATGGCAGTCTATCAGGTACTATTAAGCAAAAGTACTATAAAGTCGAGTCTTCCCATTGATAAATGAGTATTACCTTCAGACTTGCCTGATGCATAGATGAATATAAGACGGAAACCAAACCGGAAAAGTATGAATTTTAAAAGTCCCTCTTTAGCTGAACTTGTCATAAAAACCCTAGGTCTGGAACCCACTGGTGTAAACAGTCTGTCTTTGACTTTACAACTAAATAAAACTCCCAAAATCAAGGCAGCTCAACACTAAACTGATTAAACATTATTTGTATGTGGTGCTCCCAATTCACGTCTCCAAAAATGTGTTTTCCCCAGACATTCCTCCTGTGCAGTGCCTGTTTGTGTGTGACAGGAAGAGAGAAGCAGGGTATGTGGGTGAATGTGAAATGTGTCAGTGATGTGAAGTGAGATACCTGCGGCAGTTCCTGACAGTCACACAGGCAAGCAAACTTCCACTGAAGTGTGAGTATTTTACAGATACAGTAGACACTCACACAGGCAGCCTGAATGTGACAGGGTTGACAAGTGCAGAGCTGATAGGAAGACCTCTCATCTCTGTGCCACAAAGTGTATCACCATGCTGATTGTTCCAAAGTTCTAAATAAATATGCAGTGCACCTTCAGCATCTCATGAAGAAGAACAGGTGGGAGCTGTTGAAGCGTGACACCATTCAACAAATATGTGAGCTATTCAGTGGAAGCTGCAGAAGTAGCACCGTATCCAAACCAGACTGACGTGTCCGCAAACAAGCTGCATTCCAAGGTTGGGTGAAAGTTTGCCGGAGAGCAGGGGAAGAGATTTAAACACAGCTGCCCACTGAGGCATCACCAGACTGCGGGCAGGCGGGGGGAAGAAGGGGGGGGGGGGGGGTTGACAGGCCATCTCAGCCGTGTGTCACAGAGCAGGAGACGAAGGCTCCGGAGGGGCAGAGATGTTGGGCGGGGTTAGAGGTCGTACGGTGATGCATTTTTAGCTCTTGCTCATGTCTCCTTCACTGAGGAGGCTGCGGCTGCTTCAGCACAGCCTCAGGGAGGATAGATCCCACACTGACCGACACACACCTGACCCTGCGGCTGCTTTTGTCGCTAGCTAGTGGAATACATTGTAAGAATTTGCCATTTTTATCAAGGGTGCACTGGGGCCAGACCAAGACGTTTGTGAGAAATCAAGACAGTCAGTTAGGATTTCTTCAGGGTTTATCGTTCGGGAAGTTTTTAACCGGTACAGATATTAGTGATACCAAGCACTGATCAAATGTGTTGCTGCAGCTTGGTGGATGACAGTTGCCCCGGAGGGCTTCAAGCTAAGTTATCACAAATATTTGCAAACTTTTTTTCTCTTTACTTATTCTATGGTAACCTAAGATCCAGACATCCAATGACTTAATACTAAATCTGGTTTAAATATATGTTTAAAATGTCCAAGATCTAAAAAAAACAGTATTGTAAAAATGTGTCTTAAAACTGGATAAACGGTTATTCTGGCATACAACCACAACCATGAGGAGACCTTTAAAGATGACCAAAGGAAACAGTCCTTTACGTTGATTTGAATGACTGATTCCTCTTCATTTGAAAACTTTTATAAATATTTGGAAGCATGGGACCTTTAAATCTCTAACTGGCTTGCTAGCAGCTGTTTGAAAAGCAGAAAAGGAAAAAAAGTCAAAGCGAGTATCCATCATCTCCTTCCTTTGCATGCAAACTCTCTGTGGATCCTCTAAGCAGGGGCTACTGTAGCAGACCATTAGCGAGTGCGGTACTATATCATATGCACTTAATTATTAACAGCTCATTCATTCCAATGAACCTGCCGTGAGAGTCAAAAACCCAGTGAGAGTATTGTTGGAATCAACCAAACCCAACCAGAATAAATAACAAGTAGAGTTACAATTACATGTTAGACTCCATGTTCACTCACTTTATACTCAGGGCACCACAGTGATACCTCCCAGACAAAATTCCAATCTTGCGCTGCAATTACACTTTTAATCCAACCTTTCCATCTGCAGTACCAGATGAGATGACACGCAATTAACTTAGTGCGCAAATAGGGGATTAGTGAATCCTACTGACCTTCATTTATCCTCCCCAACAAGGCAGAACGCATCTATTACCAAAACATTACTCATTTAAATCACATATCATTCTCCGTTAAATACTGTATTATTGGCTGGCCTGGATGTGGTGTACTGAAACAGGCTTATCAAATAATAATATGATCTCATCATCGCTGAGACGCTGTGTTCAAAAGAGGCACACAAAAAAAGATGAGAGGACATGTTAGAGCTCTGTTAGATCTATGAGCATGGTTCATGTGCGGTTTGAAAACCTCCCAAGCTGGAGCTCTTTGATTAGTCCAGTGAGAGGACAGGGACAGAGGGAGGGGGGGGGGGTCGCCAGATACTTCTTAGGTTACCATCTGCCTGCATGACATAAAGGGATGAAACCCAAACTGGTTCTGGCTGCAGACCAGAGGAAGGTGGTGTTCCTCTCCACACAGGAGCTCTCTGTATTCACCTGTTTGTACAGCTCGAGGCTTATTCCTTCCTACTCCGTCTTCTGAAACCAACATTCCAAATTAGTCACTGTCAAGTCAAATATCCGCTTCCCTCTTTGAAAATGCCCAGGAGAGCGTGCCTGCTTTATATTTAAACTGTTAAATATTTCTATATGAGTCAAAATGATATGATATAACTCAACATTCTGAGTTTGCTCCCAAATGCTAAACAATTTTTTGGACAGAAACAGCTTTGTTCCATCATCATCAGCGAGTATCATCACCGCCTCCTCCCAAATGACTGATGGGGGTAATTAGCTGCATAAACACTTCTCATATGGTATTCATGTTCATTACGGTCACATTGTATTCCAGGAGGGAGCACTGAGTCGCTAATGAGACTGGAAGACAAAAGAACCTGAGGACAGTCTGCATTTTATAACAGAGCGAGACATGTTGAGACATGTTGAGACCTAATTAGACGTAACTGCTCGAAAAAGCAGGATGAAAAACAGGCTTTGTTTTGATGCGATTTCTCCACCCGTCAACAAAGAAACCCTCAATGGGAAATAACTGAGTGGGAATAATTAAGCCATGAGCACAACTACACTCTCTGCTGACAGGATCAGTGGAAAATCTAACTGTTTAAGTGATCAGTTTTGTGAGTGTGTGTGTTTAAAGCATGCTCCACATCCACCATCACCCCTCTGTTTAATAAAGGCAGCTGTCGGGGTTGCTGGTAGGTGGATCACCTTTCACGGCAGGCAGGTTATTGAGAGCATGGAATGTGCACATCCTTCCTGACAAACCTGCTTGCAATATAAAGCTGAGCTGTGGTTGCATTTTGGCTCACTTTGTAAGACTTTTGTAAAAAAAGTAATATGATAACCTACAGAATAGTCTGGATGGATACCACTGTGACCAAGTTGCTGGTGTTTCATACAATTCAGGGATTTATCCCTCAGGCAGCAATACTGTTAAACTCCTGAGCTCCTACTCGCATAAGCTACACTGTTTATCTGTATACATGTTTAATTCGCATTTCCACATACGTATAACATATAGCCTAGTATAACATTATTCTACTTTACAGTATTTCACTTTATATTATTTGACTATATCTATCTTACATGTACACAGAATACTTGTTGTTATTCCTGCATTTTACTCTATTGACTCTATCACTTGCATTGTTTTTATATTTGCACACTTTGACTTCCTTATTTCTAAGTTGCACTGTTGGAGGAGCCTAATGCTTAAGATGAACAAAAACTACATGTTGTGCATGTCATACAACCTTTGATTTGAACCTAGAATCATCTTCACATCATAATAATACCCATTTCCCTGTTGTAACACCTAGGCTTATCGTTATTTGTAATATGTTCATTTCCACGCTGCTCACTGACCCACGGTCCCCACAGTGCTTACCTTCTCTCCGGGGAGCCTGCAGCACGGAGGCATCTCTGATGGCCCGAGCCCACCTTTCCGCCTCCTGGAGGTTAGCGAGCGGATCCTGGACCAGCGCCACCCGAAAGCCCTGCTCCACTCTCTGCCGGGCCACTCCGGCGCTCATCCAGCGCCTCTTGAACGGGTAGAAATAGGCTGCAAAGTAGGCGCCGACGTCCGCGCTGTCCGGCCCTCTGTACGCCCGGCAGCCCACACAGTCTGTTAAGTTAAACAGCACCTTGCTCCGACCGGGTGAGGAGCAGATCCTCTGCACGGTGAGGACGCTCTCCGTGAGGCTCACCGAGTACCGGACCCTGTCGTCGAGCGGGTCCGTGAACTCCCCGTACAGCACGCCCACCGCCCCGTTCCTCTGGCGGGATGGGTCCGCTTCGTCTTTCTCCATCCCGGGCGGACTCGGAGAGAGCGTCCCGCAGGCCGGTGTGCGGATGGCGGTGCAGACTCCTCTCAGCCTGCTGTGGGACCCTCTGACTGACAGCAGCAGCTTCCCCAGTCCACAGTCTCTCCCTAGTGACTGGAGGAGGAATGGCAGTGATGGAGCAGGAGGAGCACAGCTGACTGTCCTGCATCAGGGTTATTGTCAAGCAGGTTTGTATTTGCTTTGGTGTATTGGTGCACAGACATGATAAACATGCAGATAAACACATTTTAAAAACTAGCCTTAAAAAATGCTAATTTCTGTGAAATGAATATTTGTTTGACATGACAGAGCAATAGGAAGCAGTGTGTGTGGTTGAGTAGGCTATATTTCAGAAGTTGTGCCAAGATTAACAGTAGAATAGAACAAGACACATGCTATACAGAGATAATAGTCCAAAAACATGTGGAGCATGTGGATCCCGTGGAAATATACAGGAAACCATATCGAATAGAATAGTTAGGCCAAACAAACATTGTCAATTGTCAATATACAACTAAAGGCTATAGCATAAGAACACTCCACCAAAAAGGCACACGTAATTAATTGATCAATTACAAATTAAACTATTGGTTATATTGACCAATACAGATGTATTCCTTGCTCAGGCTATGCACATTTTGTTTTCCCTTACATAACAAGTCAATGAAATAAATTAACAGTTTTTTTGTTTAATGTGATACAAATAACCAGTATGAAGTTACTTTTACGTATGTCTATGCTACTCACATATTAGGCTTGTGTTTAATGCATACACATGAGTGTTTTTCCGTATATGATTCATACAGTTTATATCATTATTATGGTTAAATAGTACTTAGTAAATGTGTGGAGCTGTACGTTACTTCCAAACTTTTTGCCACACCCAGTCAGTAGTCACGTGGGATGTGACGTTTCCAACCTATAAAAGCCTCTCCAGGCGAGACTTCCGTTCCTGTTCTCCTTCACTGTCTTCGTTGAAGCTACACTCTGCAGCATGTGGCTCTCACAGGGCGGGATGCTTCTATATCTAAATATGAAGTTTGCTGCAGACGAACCACCCTGAAAAGGTAATACTTTATGATGATATAACGATACTCAAATGTGATAATCTGTATGTGGGTTTATGGGAATTGTGCTAGCTTTCACCGTTAGCCGTTAGCTCTTCTTGACTAAGGCCAACACGTGCTTGAATCCATTTGGGCTTAAGTTGAAAAGTACGCTATTTTGCACAAGTGTTTTTGCATTAAACTCACTGGCACATTCCTTTTTAACATGCATATAAGTCAAGTTGTTAAATTAAGCCATTTCATGTCTTAATAATTTTGTTTTCCTTTACCTTACAGGCACTTTTCCTCATGCGGAATGAAGCTAATCTTCCTACAACGGATGCGAAGTCCTTCTTCGTAATGAAAGGTAAGAATGACGAGCCGGTGTGCATTACATTATTGACATTATGCAGTCTATATGATGATTCTGTTATCCCTGTCAGAAATACAAGTG
>CALSBZ010030469.1:107440-117708 GCA_943591055.1 Gobionotothen gibberifrons
TTATTGCACATTTTAATATAATCACCTGTATTTTTAGTAAAGTAAAATATTTAATTAATGTAAGTACTGTAGGGACGTCCAGCTGGGAAGAGACCAAGGGGTAGACCTAGGACCAGGTGGAGGGATTATATGTCTTCGCTGGCCTGGGAGCGCCTTGGGATCCCCCAGTCAGAGCTGGTTGATGTGGCCAGGGAAAGGAAAGTTTGGGTCTCTCTGCTGGAACTGCTACCCCCGCGACCCGACCACGGATAAGCGGGAGAAGATGGATGGAAGTACTGTAGTAACATTATGGTAGAATACAATGTCCTGACAAACAAATTAAACTGTTTTACTGTAATTTTGAATGCTATAAAAAACGCCTGTCATAAGCATTAGGATTTATGTGCAGCTGGAAGTTTTTCTTGTTCATTTTTTAAGTCTTTTAAAATGTATGGTGTCACACTGTTACGAACTTGGATTCACAAGGGAAAAAGGACTCAAATGCACGACCCGGGAGCCAGAGGTAAAGTATAAGCTGTGGGGGAAACTTCTGTGTAGCAATGCAGTGGGAGGCACCGACTCATGAAGGAGACACGGGATGAGCAGGAGCTTTGATGTCAAACACTGATGGTTTATTTAGGAGTATCGGCCGGAGGATTCACATCACAAGTCACACAGCCAGAGGTTCTGACTGCACGGGAGAGTTGCCACGTCAATTCTGCAGCGCCTCTCTCTCGTTAGCCCATTTAACTGGTTTCACAGAGAGTAATCAACATATTTGAGAAGATAGCCTAAACAGCTGGGAACACTGAGTTACTTGCGTTTGACCCCTATGGCCTCGAATATTTCACACCTTGGAGTCCACAAACACTGAGAAGGAAGTGTCCCAGTGTACCCACAACAATAAACCATCTGTGACCTAGGGTTGCCTGGTCATAAAATGGGAACAACAACATATGGCTGAAGCAGCCCATTTCCTTAAGGGAGTATAACAGACGTCAGGGTTGGTCATACACGTCAAAGGGCAAAAAGGTTAGATATCTAGGAGTCACTTTTTAGTTATGTTTTTTAAATTTTTTGTAGATGTTTATATGTTATGTTAGTTTATGTTCTACTTTTTTATATTCACATTATGTGCAATGCCTTGTTTTAACAGAAAAAAAACCAAATTGGAATCAATAAAGTAAATCTTATCTTAAATATCTTCCTAACTCAACATTTCAAAACAGGAGAGTAAGACTAAAGAAATACCTGACGAGTATGGCCACCCCGGCGTCATCGCAGTTCTCGTAGACTTTTGCCCAGGAGTCCTGGATCATCACCTTCTCCTTGTCAGTCAGTGGGCTTGGTCTCTCCAGGTGGTCCCCCTCTGCCTCTCCCTGCATCCTCTCCATCTGGGAACACAGAAGTGCAGAGCTGAGCACGTGCAGAAGGCAGGGCTAATGAGAGAACCCAACCTCCTTCAAAATAAACACTATATTTATACCTTTTCTCTTGTATACGTCTCTTTCCTGGTGAGAGAGGATGGAAATCTGTTTCCCTTCCCCCCTGTTTTTTTTCTTCTCAGTGAGAATCTTTGCTCTCCACCTCTGAATCTCTGCTGAGCGAGAGTGTGAGTGAAGAACAGCCTGAAAAACACACAAGAAACACACGCAGCGAACAAGGAGGAGCCTCTGTACTCTCTTTTATACTCTCCCTTTCCTCTCTCTCCCTCTATATTTCTCACTCTGCCCACCTCACCTTTGTAGGTGGTGTTTGATGAGAACATAATGAGATAAAGAATTAATAATAAAAGAATCAGATATGTATTACATGTAGGCTCGAGCGTGGATTCAATGAAAGATTATGACGTTGGAAAACAAAGATAACGGACCACACTCTGACCTTTTACCTCCATCATCACCATCCAGGAGATTAACCTGTGATTTCTCGCAAAGCCCTGCATGTAGAAACACAAAATTAAAAAGCATGACGTCTATCAGAAATAGGGCAGATTTCAATTTCATTTGGTTACTCCTGTGCTTCTGACAAGATACAGATTATATGAGCGTGTTATCACTCAATTTGTACACTTTCCATTATATTCACACACCCTCAGGAAGAGAGCCACACAGCTCTCATTGAACTTTTTCATGTGTTTTCTCTTTGTTGCAGCTGTGGATATCAGTCAGGGAGATCTTGGTTGTGTTCAAAACCTGAGAATGTTCTTATTCAATTTTCAGGGTGGGCCCAGGGTCATTTACCATGGAATCTGTGAGTACACTGAGGAAAACAAACACGAGAGCAGTTAAAAGACATCAGATGTTTTTACAAAAGCCAAGATTGAGGTGATATGTATTGCCTGACTGGGGAGGTACAATGTACAGTAGGTGCCAACAACGTACTGACCCATATCAAACATTTACAGAGTCCTCAAGAGCACACCAATCACAATCAAGTTACTGAAAGAACTTGATTGTGCTTTAGGTGGAGTCATCTAATATTTCCGGTATTGCAGAGTGTTGAATATCTTAATTACCTTTGTGAGCAGATATACCATCTTGCCCGCCAGCAGAATTAAAGATATGCCAGCTAAACAAACAAACAAAGTGAGTTGGTCAATGATTCTGGATCGACACGTTCTGCACGTATCACTTTATCTTTCTGCAGAAGATTTCGTATCGTGTCACAACAACAACAATTACCCCTGTTTGCACCCACAGGGCTGGTTCAGGCTAGTAACATAAGGATCATTCTAAACTGTCAACACACCCTCCTCAAAAAGGATTAGACTATAAAACATAACTGTACTTGGTATCCAGGGCTAATGAGTAATGACATCTGGTGGACAGTTAGAGTATTACTGATGGGCTGCCAGAAATGCCATATTTACAATGAGTAAATGATTTATAGAAAGGCAAATAGTTATCTATCTATCAACAACTGAAGGCAATAATCAAATAAATAACTGGGGCTTGTTATGACTGTCTGCCTGTAGTTTTAACCAAACTATTAAAATGTCATCAATCTATGAATCTTAGATGATCACTTTATCAGTTCATCAGATCAGTCTAATCATTAATGTGTGCACATTATAAAATAATAACGTATAAACAATATTTCTTGAGTAAATGCACGGTTTGAGTATTACATTATTTAGGGATTATCTCACTCAGATGTCTTTCAGTCACACTGGCACACCTGTGTGAAGTATGTAGTTCGGAGTAAGAACAACATATATTAAGCAATTTATTTGAGGTCTACTCTATATTAGAGTTGGATAAATGGTTTTATCAAATGAAATAAAAAAATTAAATAAAACTTGATTCGATTGATCACAAATGGTAAATGCAGAGATAATTTGACTAATTTGATATACTGCTTTTGGATATCTTAACTTATGAATATATGTCAAAGTGTATTTAATAATGGATTTAAATGAATACAAGTACATCAAAATTGTACATCAGTACAGTACTTGAGTAAAAGTAATTTGCTACTATCCCCCTCTGCTAATGTGACGCACTATCATCCTCAAACAAATATATATTCCGCAAAGCGTATTTGGCAAGATTGACCTAAAGGGGATTCCGTAGTTCAGTGCTAACACAGTTGTAAAGCTATAGTGCTACATTGTGACAGTTATGTGCCGTTTTCCCGCAAGCTATTGGACAAATAAGTAAAATAAACTCAGTATTTAATGTTTAATTTTAAGTTTAGCTGTAGCTGAGTTTATGTCGCACACTGTAGGTCATTTCGTGTGATTTGCTAACCTAGCGGTACAGTGTATGGTAGGTAGCTGGCTAGCTGTTTAGCTAACGACAACGTCATTAGAAGAGAATCAGAAACAGACGCCGAGACAAAAAGGAGCCTCTGCTGTCAGTGAGAAATAAACCACCTGCTCTGCCACGATGAACGTCGCTAAAAGTGGTTATCGTGTCTTTTCCGCAAACTCCTCCGTAGCATGCACAGAATTGGCAAAGAAGATAACGGAGTAAGCATATTTTCATTGTATTCCAGCGTTGCTGACTACTCAAAATGTTGTATACAAATCTGTTCCAAACGAGAGCCTGTCTAGTCATAAAACAATGAAGGAATCAATGAGCACCTCACAATTGTGTATTTTGTATCTAGAAAATGTTATATTGAGTTGTCTCTGTGGTTCATGTCCTTTCTACTGTAGATATGTATATTTACTTGCTGCTGTTTATGTATTTGTATTTTATTATGTTTTACTTTTTTACACCTTTTTTAAAAATTTCAATTGCTGCTGTAACAAAATATACATATCTATCTATCTATCTATCTATCTCACTTCACAGGAGGCTGGGAGTTGAACTGGGGAAGTCTGTGGTCTTTCAGGAATCTAACAGAGGTGAGGAGAATATTAAAAACACATTCCTGCTAACAACAAAAATGTTTGGTAATTATAGATTTCAGGATTTCTATTCTATAGAACTTTTGTTAATAGTACCCTATTAGTAAAGGATAGAAAACATAATTACAAGTGAGTTTAGAAGATATTTTAAACAGGTTATTGATTTCATCTGCCTGGGGGTCTTAGACAGGAGTTCCACAACTTGGTCGCACGAGGTCAAGTGTGGTCCCTTTTTAAAGTGGCTGGGAAAATAAACATGTTGAGTGAGATTTAAAAAAAATCAGTAAGGTTGCTATACCATATTTTGTAGATTGCTGAAAAGCTGAAAAGCTTAACACCTAGCTGCCACCATGCTTGACCCCCACCCTCCTTCAACACAAACAACTGCACTCAATTCATAGACTACCTCACTTTACTGGTTACCATAACCAGGTATGACTACCTGCATAATACTACAAACAGAACATGTCCAGTGCAAATACCTATCATCAGTGAGTGATACATTTGCTAAATTCTTCCCATTATTTACACTTATACGACTCTGCTTCTATGGCTCTTGCATATTTTATTTTTATTTATTTATTCATTTATTTAACAGGGACAGTGCACATTAATGAACATTTCTGTAAATGTGCCAGAGTTAGCCAAGAGGCTATTTTTCATCTGTAGTCCCTGGACAGATTTTAAAAGTCAACCTAAAACACATTTCATTTTAAACAAGTAAATACAATACATTTAAAACATGCAACAGACATTACTGGGATACTGAAATAAAACAATTTAAAATACAGAACATTAAAACAAAACAAATAAAACAAAACAAAAGATAGCATAGTTGTCCTGTGGGTTGCACTACATGTTTTTGAAGGTGAACAGTTACTGACAAAGTGCAAAAAGTCATCAGTATTAGACAGCACTGAAAGTAAGATGCTGCTTTGCTTAAGCAAATGATTGTGTCCCTAATTTTCCTATCACAACAGAAACTAGAGTGGATGTGAAAGAATCAGTTCGTGGACAAACTATCTTCATCATCCAGACCATACCGCGGTGAGTTTAACATCTGCACAAACTACAAACTACAGCTTTGAACAGTTTATTTGGTTATCACTAAACGTGTGTTTTGTTATTATTTTGTTCATGCAAACAGAGATGTAAACACGGCTATTATGGAGCTGCTGGTAATGGCCTACGCCCTCAAGACCTCTTGTGCAAAGAACATCATTGGAGTCATTCCTTACTTCCCCTACAGCAAACAGTGCAAGATGAGGAAGAGGGGCTCAATAGTTAGCAAGTTGTTAGCTTCAATGCTAGCAAAAGCAGGTAAAGAGAACACAATTCATCAAAACCTGTGATTTGTGTGCCTGTCTTTTTTTATCCCTCTCCATCAGTAGTGTTTCATTTGATGTTCACAAATTAACAGTTGACTGTGTACCTGTGTTAAATGGGGGGGGGGGGGGGGGAAGACCCGGCTATTAATCTGTATTTTACCCCAAAGGGATAACACATATTATCACCATGGACTTGCATCAGAAGGAGATCCAGGGCTTCTTCAGCTTCCCAGTAGACAACCTGCGTGCCTCTCCTTTCTTGATTCAGTACATCCAAGAAGAGGTGATCAATCCATTGTCTTATCTGTGTGTGTTTGAGTCTAAGTGTTGTTAACCACACCTGTTGACCAAACCAATCAATCACATGATGTAAATATTGACATCCATTTTCCTTCATTCTGTCAGATTCCTGATTACAGGAATGCCATCATTGTGGCCAAGTCCCCATCAGCAGCAAAGAGGTAACTGAAGGATACCAAAGAAACACATTTAACCTCCGCTACTTCTCGCCTTCTGTTAGCATTGTTTTGATAACTTACGTTTCAACCGTCTTCATTTAAAACACTATAGAGATTTATTTTTGACGGCCCACCCAGAAGTTAGCATTGCAATATTGCAGAAAATAAGATCAGTGGCAAACACACATTTATTATACATACACAATTTGTTCAGCAGGTTATTCTTCAAATATTAACACTCTCTTTATAATAGTGAAAGTGTAAATGCAACCGCTGTAAGTAAAAAGCTAACTTAAAACAAGCTACATCTAAGCTAAATGTGGCTAATTGAGATTTAGTAGTCTTATTTAGTCACTTGCTAGTAACTGCTGTTTTAATGATACATGAAAGCTTCAGACTTTCTCCAGTTGGTAACCACAGATCATATTTCACCAAAACATGTAAAAGAAAAACCACACATTTTCTGGGTTTTCAGTCTCATTCCTGCACCACTCGTTTGTTGTTGCCAGAATTACCAATCCTACACATGTTCTTTTGTGTAAACGCCAATGTCTTTTGAAAGCCATGTGACTAAATATGGGCTTTATCTCTATCCTCATTAGGGCGCAGTCCTATGCAGAGCGCCTGCGTCTGGGTCTGGCTGTGATTCACGGCGAGGCTCAGTGTTCAGAGTCCGACATGGCTGACGGCAGACACTCCCCACCTTGTGTACGCAACACCACCGGACACACAGGACTGGAGCTTCCTCGTAAGAACACCCATTTCTATAGAATGCTGTTTTTCTTTTTTTACAGGTGTTTTTGCAGATCAATAGGTCAAACACCGGCTCGATTTGACCCCTCTCTACTGATAACATATTTATTGTTTCTCACAGTTAGATTAGCTTTTTATTTGTCACACCATGCTGCAATTAAGCAAGGAACTTCTTCTTATTCCTGCCAGTTAAATCCTTAAGTGCTTCAAGTTTACGACACCCACAGCCCGATCCAGCTCTTATTTCTGCTAACCTGTTTGGAAGTGACGAGTCTGCCGTTTCTCACTCATACCATCCGCCACATTCCAAGGAATTGATTTCTCTGTGTCACTGCATGTTTTAATTCCACAGATACAACACTACTTCTACTCATGCTGCATCCTCCGCCAGCTGCAACTTCTAACTTGCAAAAAAAAGTGACATGCTTAATAATCATAGATCATAGTTCCTGCCTATTTCTTTGGAAAGTAGCTCTATTTTTTAAATATTTATTCTATAACGTGACTCTGGCATACCGTCTTTGACATATTTGCGGGGTTTATTCCCGTAAGGCCTTTTTGGAATAATTCCGTATGAGAAATGATTGTGTCATTGGCAAATGACTCCGACGTAACTGCGTGCAGTATTCACTTTATTATTTAGTAACAATATTTCTTACTTGTGTTCACCCTTGACTTAAAAAATCCTCCTTTGAAACTTCCTAAATATCTTAAACTATAAAAAGTCTTGCATTTTCAAATCTGATTAGTTGCTATGAAATATTTTTAAAATCTCTGCCTACCTACAGTAGCGGGAGGATTTTCCAAGTCTCGGCATCATGTGTTTGTCATGTCAAATATTTGTGCATTTGTGTTAACGTGGTGTTTATTTGTTGGTAATAGCAGGCAAACAACAAGCTCCGTTCCCCGGCATAGAGCTCCCAAGTACGACCGTAAAACATAACTTCCATCTGACTATGAAATGATTCCTCTTCAAATGGTTCCTCAATTGGTGCATGTGTAGACAAAGGGTTTGTGTCGCATCTTGTGAAAAAACAGTCTGGATTCTGGAGGGGGAGTTTGTCAAAAAAAGTGATTTGTAGTAGGGCTGCTCAATTAATCGTATTTTAATCGCGATTACGATTATGGCTTGCAACGATTACGAAAACAACGTAATCGAAATAAAACGATTATTTTTGTTTAATTATTATTACTTTTTTTTTTTTTTTTTTTAAATTACTTTTTCTTTTTTTTGGTTTTTCAGTTGAATTATACTTAAAGCTCAGGGTAATCAACTGTTAAAAACATACTGTTCAAATATTTTTTCTCCAATAAATGGATGTTTTCAAAGTCAATGAATAATCGCATTTAATAATCGCAATTACAATTATTGACCCAAATAATGGAGATTATGATTTTTGCCATAATCGAGCAGTCCTAATGTGTAGTGCACACAGGCAGGTTTGCATTGAGAAAACCTCTTAAATCGGCTACAGTATGCTATTTGCATGGCGTGTTTGACTTGAAATAAGCGTTTTCTCCACCTTTCTAAGATTCCAGACAGTTGTTCTACAAGATGGCCAAACTCCTCTTGGTTTTGTTGTGTTCTGATTTCATTTTGAAATCCATCAATCAAACCAGAACCATGCCAAACGTTTTCATTTTACTTTTTTCTTTCCTTGAATATCTGGACTCATCTTGCCAATCAACACATGGTGCACCCTGATTAAACGCCACCCCCCCCCTCCCCGCTCTTCAAAACCTGATGAACTTTTGGTCATATTGCATGTGAGGAGAAGAACAAAGCATGCTTTTGAATCCTAACATGTAATGATGCGAAGAAGAAGCATTATGAATGGAATTGTTGACACGTTTTAAGCAAGCCAAATCAAAGTTGCATTTCCTTACTGTAGTTATAATACCAGAACTTATATCAACAATAATATAAAGTGTAGTCACACACTTTAATCCGTATGATTTCTGGAATGCAATGCTAACCTGCTGTCGAAATTAGCTGTTCAAAAGCTATTCAAATCTATCAGGATAATGTAGATTTTTATTTAAAATAATTTCAAGATATTTCTCAGGTAACTTGTTTCAGTATCTCAGCAAGCTGTAAACCATATTTTAGAGAAGTGTGTGTATACTGCTAACAACATGGCTTTTGCTGTTTTTTGTTAATAGTGATAAAAGTCTGAATGTGACACTGATGCTGTGCGGCTCACGGTATTCAGCAAAGCGTTCTGCAAGGCATGCTCCTCCTGTCTCTGCTTCGATATCCGTTGTCCTCCACGATCGGCTTGGCTAGCTGATTGTTCACCAGTGGATTGTCTCCTTATTCCCTTTGAAGTACTACATTTACATGCACAACAATACTTCAAGTGCAGCTTTTACAACATTGTTATCAAAAAAAGTGATTCAGATCAACTCATTTTAGTTGTAGGTTACACACATTATTAAGTCTGTCACAAGGTAGAGCCTGTTGATGTTATAATGCTTCTACTTAACCTTTATTTGGACACTTAGTATACTTCCAGCTGATTGACTCTTGGATGTTTGTCATGGGCAAAGTAGAGCTGCATCTTTTGGTTTTTGGATTGACAGAAAGTCCTCTTAAACTTTTAGAAACTGTAATTGACTTGAATCAAAGATTAGTTTGATAAGAGAAATAATCCTAAAGTGGCCCCCTCAGAGGAACATACATGTTGTTGCTTGTACCGTGGGGTGGATAGGATTGCATGAATAGATTTGCAACCTTTCACGGAAGTATTCACAATGATAAACAAAGCTGCATAGATATCAATATCTGAGTCGTATCCGGAATCAGGAAATCATTTACTCTTACAACATAAAATGTAGCTGCCAATAAATAGTTTATCTTATGACATTGGTAACAAATCCAGCTGCTGCATCTCCTGTGATCGGCATGTGAGATACAAACAGATGATTGTGTGCATGTAAAAGTAGTCGCTGCTGGCAGCTGTGATGTTCGACTGAGGACTGACCCCAGAACATCGGCAAGTGTGTTTGAAGAACTCCTCATCAGTGCTTGTCAGCCACTGTGGTCCTGTGTGAAATACGACTGTCTGCTGCACATCGGTTCATACGCAGCCTGCCACAGCCCGCCCTCAGGCTGTAGCGTGATTGGGTATCCTGGGCAGAAAATAAAGAAACTGTCCTTTTTAGATTTTTGCATGGCATGTGCTGTACTCAGTTTTGCATTTCACTTTAATCTCGTAGGGGTAGGTGGGGTACAATGGGGGGAACATTTCTAAACTTATTTAAATTTGTGACGGCATTATAACAACAGAATCTCTACAAATCATTTACATCATCCAATAACAAGCCCATAATCCAGGGGTGCACAATTTGCCTTGATTGCAAAACATTTTCTCAACCCATTTTACCCAATCT
>CALSBZ010030469.1:122708-134834 GCA_943591055.1 Gobionotothen gibberifrons
CTTTATTAACACAATGTGAAACAAAAGAAAGATGATACTTCCTTCTAATGTTCTTTTTTTTTTTTTTTAGATCTAACAACAATAAGGAAAGTAGCATTGTGTTGCAGTTGTATTTGTATTTCTGTACATTTTCAGTTCCTCCTAACTATACAGGTTTCAAAAAACAATAGTTACCGTCAACTTGTTGTGTTATGGTCAAATCTGATTAATAGGAATACACCGGAATAAAAAGGTGTTTAATTTCACCTGCAGTCAGTTTCTAAGCATGATCAGATTAAGTGTTTAAAAACCATGAACAGCAGTAGCCACTGAAAACTCACAGGTGTACCAAAGCAAATGAGTATAAGTGGCCCTATTATACTTTTGCGGGTTACCCTTTCCTGTAGTGTGTTATAAAGGATTTGTGTGCATGTAAATGGTCTGCAAAGGATAAAATCCCAAAGTTCCCTACAGAGGGAGTTCCCCCCCCCCCCCCCCCTGCCTGAAACGCCTCCATTGCACTCTTTTGTTTAGTTTTATAACACAGTGACATCACTGCGTAACACTTGCGCTTATTGGCTAGCGCTCCAACACTCTAAACTGTTGACCAATCCTAACAAGAGCTGACTGGGCTCTGAAAATGAGCACAATTGGGCCCCTTCAATCTGTGATCCTGAAGACTTTTTGTTTATCAGCATGAAAAGAAATTGCACCTTTTTTTTAAGTCCACAATCTCTTGTGATTACCCCCCCCCCCCTCAGGTGGTGGTAACCAACACAGTCCCCCATGAAGTACAGAAGCTACAGTGTCCCAAAATCAAGACGGTGGACGTCAGCATGATATTAGCCGAGGCCATCCGGCGCATCCACAACGGAGAGTCCATGGCGTATCTGTTCCGCAACATCACCACGGACGACTAAAGCTCAGAGGGAGAGGAGGGAGAGGAGGGAGAGGAGGGAGGGAGAGGAGGGAGGGAGAGGAGGGAGAGGAGGGTGAGGAGGGTGAGGAGGGTGGGACAGGGACTGAAGGAGGAGCACTTCTACCCAGTGCTGAAAAACATGCTAACGCCATGATCCATGTGTTGTATGTCAGGACTACATGTATCAGTTAAAGAAGTTTAAAAAGTTAATACTATCTAGTAATTCAATTAAACTTCTTTTCAAAAGGTGTAAACATGTGCATCAGAAAACCTGATTGAATGGCAAACTTTGATGTATTCAGTCATGTTTTGAAGCCACTCCTCGTCACGCTGCGCTTTTCCAACTTTTGCAAAAAATGCTTTATACAATAATTATTTTGTCTTACACTGCGCCGTTACCTCATCTTAAGGAATGAGCTTCAACAGCAATACATAAGAGAAACAGTTCTCCAGTATCAAGCGTTTGTGCTTTACTAGAAATTCTCCATCTGTGACGGGGCTGTGACATCGTTGCATTAAATGCGTGTGTTATTTCAAACCACAGAGTCAACACTTGTTTTGCTTATCGTTGCCCAAACTGATTTTATGCACCTTTTTTTATATTTGGATGCTTGGTCAAATGTCCTATGTGACACAAAAAGGTTTTCAACACTGGTAGAAATGAATGGATAATACGTTTACGTTGTGTATATATTAGGGCGGTTAGTTCAACTAAATGATGACAAAATATGTTTCCCTACCTTCTGTTAGAGAACATCGTTTTGTTTCTGCTGGTACCTCTGTGCAGTGGAGGTTAATGGAATCTCATGTATGGTCCTCAAAGTTTTTACATGTTTGAAAAAGTAAAATGAGCGGCTCAAAACATTTAAATGCAGAATTTCCAATGTAAAAGATTTAATCACAACAATTGAAATTCTATTGACTTCCACTTTATTGCACCTGTAACATAAATTAAACACGGTTATATATTGTAGTATTTAGCTTGGATTTTTCTTTCCTCAAGTTATTTTTGTGTTTATTTAAATGTACTGACCCTTTTAATATATACCATAGCACTAGACCAGAAGCACCAAACTGAACAAACATATTCTGGTACGGTTTTTATTTCAAATGACAGATTGTGTAATCACCACATGACGCACCAATGAATTACAAAATCGTGACTATGGCTCATTGCAGCAAAACATGTTGAAGTCCTAAGCTTGAGTTGAACCAGCACCTGAATGTACCAAAAGGTGGTCTTTGAGTGGCTCCATGCTTAAGGTGCATCACTTTTTAGAAAGACAACCAAGAAAAAAAGTAATATGGTGGGCTCTTAGGTTGTTTATGTACTGAACCAAAGTAATTGGAAACTGATGGCTGCTTGAAAGGAAGGATGTACAAAAGAAATTGCCAGCATTAATGTGAAATATGTGTATTTACTCAACTGGCGAAAAAAGCACTGTGGTCTTGATGTACATGTACAACATACTTTGATATTTTCCCATTTAAAAACTGTGAACAAGCACCCTCTTTTTGCCCTCTGAATAAACTTCAAAGTGTGTATTTCTGTGAGCTTCAAGCCTTCTGCTCAGGGAAATATACTGAAAAAAAACACAATTATTCGTTCAATGTTTGTTCCCATTTCACATGTTGATATGTCTTCCATACTGAACGCCTTTTGCTACGTTTTGTTGTAATTATGGATACAGGAATTCTCCTGATGTGCTAATGGATGGGTATTTTCGATCCTTAATGCACACGATGGTGTTGTATAGGCACAGATGTGAAGGTTGTCAATATTAAATGCTGTTGCTATGCAGACTCAAATATTATCCGTCACTGGTGTACTTCATGTCGTTTACGAATAAAATGTTCCCCTGACTTGAATGTGCAGTCTTCTGATTTAGACTACACAACTCTGTCTAGCTTGTCTATCAAGTTGTATGCAAATACAACCGTTTCCTCTTGCTGTGTCAAATAAGGAACCGTCATACAAAATACTAAACGGGAATTAAAAGTAAAATGCAGAAATACATAAACTACAGACATGTTAAATAGAATAAGATCAAAACAAAATGTTAAATGAAATACTTTACATTTAACCGTACATATTTGATTGACATAAACAATGGTAATCGACAGAATATAGGTCATAAAAACATGTGAATACAGTATGGGTGAACAGGCCTACCTTTAACTGTTATGTGCAGTACTACAGTAAATCTTGTTGAGCTCGTACCAGTAATTTTCTAATTAATGGCCGTGATGAAGTGACGTCAGAGATCCTATACTTGTTCAAAAACTTTTCAGGTATATTTAAAACACTGAGGAGCTATGACCAAGTCTAGGAGCAGAGACAAACTAAAAGCACTTTATGGTAGACATTGAAGCTGTCATCATGTAAAAATATGCATCCATGTAAATCCTATCTACAACAGAGCCATATATCTGAGTTCACGACAACCTGAATGGAAAGTGTAGTTCCCACCTGAGCTTTAAAAAGGACGATCTGCCTCTCTGCGTCCGTCTGTGTGCCGAAAAAGACGAGTGTCTGTCTCCTGCTGTGAGCTGGCTGTCAGTTTAAATGGGATACAAAGAGGAACCTGAGATCTTATCATCATATGTCACTTCCTCGTATGATTCTGGGCAAACAATGCACCGTGTCTATGAATGTTTTTTGGAAAGAGGAAGCATACCTTTTTACTCGTCCTCTTGGCCTTTAACAATCAGATGTTGTCAACACCACCTATGAAGGGCTCTGAGAGAACATCGAAAAGTTCATCAAGAATGAATTGAACCAGCCTTCGTATTTCATGGCAGGCATAAAGTATTTGTAAGTCAAAGTTTCAAATACTGTTTTAATTGTGAATATTTTCAAGAAACGGCACATCAACTAATATGACAAAATGAAACATAAACAAGTGCATTTTGAGTAGCTTATTTTACTGTTGGATTATAGGGTTATTTGTGTTTCTTTCTATCATGCTTTGAAGCAGGCATAAGAATCAGAAGCTGATACATTCTCTCAGGTTTTTTGGTTCCCCTATTTTCTTATTTTACATTATTTAAAATTACCTGCTTCCCCATACAAAGAGAATTCATCTTTCTTTTGTACAAAATGACCACCAGGGGGCAATCAAACACAGAACAGAGATCGTGGAATTGGTTTTATTTGTGTTACGCCAATGCAAAATGTATACACTCGGTATGAAGACCCTTTTCCAGGGACTTTTGGTACATATACCACAAACAACAATCACTTTGAATACAGGCAGGTTGGTGGAGTGATGTTGCAGCTATTTTGTATTCTTTTTACATTTCCTGTTCAACAAGTCAAGCACTATCAGTAAAAGGAAACAATTTGTGTCAAAACAAGGCAAGTAGTAGTGGAACAGTCATTTAATATGCCATTTGATTGTGGCTCAATGGTGCGACACACCCCCTCACACGTGTATGTAGACGAGCTAAGAGGAAGAAGGATGAGTTCCAAGTCTTCTGAGGAATTTTAAAGTCTGCTTATCTAAATACCAGAGAGCTGTAAAGCGTCACCTCAGATATCGGATCTTGTCTTCTGAGTTATAATACATCTATATTTATATAGCGCTCTTCATACAGCAGGTGCAGCTCAAAGTGCTTTACAAAATGGCACACATCACACATTAAAGCAAACAAGATCAGATGTTAAGATGTTATAAGATGTTGTTATGATAAAATAGTATTTTAATGGGTTAAGACACAAGGTAAAAGGTATAACAAAAACTATGAAAAAAAACAATGATTCCTCTCAAAAAAAGACAAAAAAAGACAAAATGAATTAAGTTCAAACCTAAAAAACCTTAAAAAATAATTAAAACAATATCAAATGAAGTCAATAATAAAGACTAGAACTCCATTTAAAAGGAGGGTGTTGCTAATAAAAACCTAATCTGAAAAGATGTGTCTTCAACTGTCGTTTAAAATGTCCGCTAAATTGGCCTCTGATATTTCCTGGTAGGGTGTTCCACAGTTTAGGAGCAAAGTGAATAAAATGTGTTATATGGGAATGCTTTTTTAGAAACTCTCAAAATCTCTCAAAATCTCTGTAGCATATCCCAAAAATCTGTGAAAATTATTATTATTATTATTATTATTATTATTGGCCTGCTGGAGCAGCTCTCTGAAAGCCTCCAATCCTTAATATCTTTTAATTTCTTCTATTGATCTGATTTATTTGCCTGTTTAGCACTTTGTTTTTGAATGTGCTAAAAAAAAGTCTGGTTTGGGTTAACAAACTAATATCTCTAAATGCAGGAAATACTTCCTGTAAACCCAGGCAAGCTTTATCTTACTTTTATTGTATTCAGTTTAGGATGTGATAACTTAATGTCATACCTTTATATTTGTGTCCCCCGAAAGAGAAAAATGATATTTTTAATCTGCAAATAAGTCCAGTGGATGACTCTCACTGTGACAGGAGGTATTCAAACTGTTCAAATTCCAATGCATTCCTGTTCAAATGATCAAAAACAAGTCAAACAATAAAAAAGGGATTTATTAAGTCAAACAAAAAGAGGGATAAACATCATTAAGCGTTTTAATCAAAAGGCTGTACAATAATTCACAACATGTCTGATGTGCAGATATCAAAAATATAAACTGTTCTCCTTGTTGTTCACTTCTTAAAACAATCTTATGTCACACACATTTTTGCAATAATACCCATCACTTCACAGTTATTGCACTTCTTTAACACCTGTAACAAAAACTTCAAAATAAAACCTCACACATTTGAACATAACGCTGATTCTACACAATGTATTACATCAACATTTTTGACATTCACAGTAAGTGCACATTTTTTTTGTTTTAAAGAAAAAGCCAACCACATTCGTCGTTAATCTGATATCTGTTGACATGTCCGTTCTCATTGTAGAATCTCTGTGCCTCCAGTGCTGTTGCAGAGTTGGATGCCATGCTTTCAAGCCAGAAGACATTCATTAAAGTTAACACTGAGTCCTTTCTGTCTCTCGTGAGCAGTTTTTTCATTCTCTTTTGGCGTTGTCGCCCACCGAGCAGCTCCCCATCCTTATGTGATGAGGCAGCTGTTGGTCTTGTTCAGTTTGGGTCGTTTGCTGCTCTCCTTGGGGAAGGTTTCTCGTCTCCGGCACAGGGCCGGGCTGAACCTACTGGGCAGGTTGGCCTGCTGGAGCAGCTCTCTGAACGCCTCCATCACGTTGACGTTCTCTTTGGCGGAGGACTCCATGAAGCTGTGGTTCCAGTCCTGCTCCAGCATGGACAGCACGTCCTTGCTGGACACCTGGCGCTCGTCCAGGCGGTCTATCTTGTTGCCTATCACCACAATTGGCGTGAACTTGTCCTCTTTGACCTCCAGGATCTCCTCTCGCAGAGTCTTCACCGCCTCCAGGGATTCTAGGTCGTCCACGGCGTACACCAGGGCGAAGGCGTCGCTGTTCTGGATGGAGAGCTTCCTCATGGCGGGGAAGGAGTAGCTGCCACTGGTGTCCATGATGTTGATGGTGACTTTGACACCCGCCACCTCGTACTCCTTCCTGTGGAGCTCCTCCACTGTGCGCCGGTGCTTTGGCTCGAAGGTGTCTTTGAGGAATCGTTGGATCAGGGCTGTCTTCCCCACTCCTGCTGCTCCAAGAAACACCAGGCGCACCTCCGTCTTCTCCTTCACTTCAAAAGACATGATGAGTTTCTGTCTCTTTTCTCCAAAACACAGCTTGAAATAATCTCTTCTCCTCGGGATCCTTGCCTGAGAACTGGATTGATGTCAGTGATGGAGCTGGATACAGTTCTGTTTAAGAGATGATGAAAGCAGATGCATAAGAGTGCCTTTCAAAGCTGCTGTCTGTATTTATGTTGACACACAGCTCCTGCCTCCTCATGCTGCCAGCAAATCAGGAGAGGGCAGTATTCCTGAGCTTATGGCAGCCAATCACAGTCACGAATGGAGGAGGTAAGGGCAAAACAAAAGGGTGAAAGAAAGGGTTTGACTTCAAGTTCTTTGTATGCAATGCAGAAAACATTTTGGTACGTTCTGGACTACTGCTGCAAGGAGGATCAGAGATGGGCATACATCCATCACCCTGCAATCAATCATCTCACTTTTTGTCAAAGATGTTGCATGTAAATCACAGTTAAAGTAGAAAATCAAATATGCAGATAATTAACTCATGCTTCAATAATGATCTGCGGTGAGAGCTTCAATCATACAAAAAGCAATAGGAGTGACGATAGACATTTACCAAGCTGTCTCTGGTTTTATCTGCACTCATGATCAATATATCACATCCATGTCAAGGACTGAGGAGATAGGGAGAGACGTTGTGTCCTATAGGTTTTCTTCTTACACAATTACTTCCATCACTTGGCCTAATAACAAAGCATTTCAACATATGTTCTAAATGTCAGCTGTGTGGGAAGCTTCGCGTCGCCATTTAATCCAGATGTACAAGACAGGCATCATTATCATACGGACATGTCTTACATGCTCTCCACTCACTTACTTTGCCACTTGTTGCTATGATACCACCGAAGCCATTACCCAAGCTAGAAGTGGTTTATGAGTAGAAATGTGCACCTTATTAAAGCTGTCATTCACTTCAATCGCTAACTCCGGATAATGGTAATGGCCAGTAATGGGGTATATTGGCCAATTAGGCAATTTAAAAGCACACTTCATGTCACCATTTATTTAATTGACCTCACAATCTGAGTATGCATCTTTTGGCTTTTTAAGGTTGGATTGGTTAGTCTGTGCCAACATTCTATGTTCAAACAGACCTGGTTATGTGTTCATTATTCTATCTCTGATGTGTCAAAATCTAAATTTCTGCTGGGAATAATACTTTTAGGAATGTAGCATAGACTCCTTCTCTTTGAAAAAAAATCACAATTCAAGCACATCTCCTGTCACATGTTACTGTACATCCTGTATTTCATAAAGGCAAAGGATTCTGGGATGTTAAAGGGGACCTATTATGCAAAATCCACTTTTTCATGTCTTTTATACATCAACATTTGTCCCCTCTGTGTAAAGAGATTCTGAACGTTTCAGGAAAAAAGATTCACTCACTTTTTGTCCTGATCCAGTTATATAAAACCTGAATCTGAAAATGAGCTGATCAGATGTTGGCCACCTTATGATGTCATAACGATTTTTTGGCTTGTGTAACCATTAGCCAATCACTGCCCCAGATCACCTGAATCTGGGGTGTGGGGAGGGGCTCCTTATTTGCATCTAAAGTAACAGACAGAGAATCAGCACTTTTGAAACAGGGCTGAAACAGAGGGGATTATGGGATGCTACAATGCATGATCTGTTTGGTGTTTGGAGCCAAACACTTCTGAGACATGTTTGTATATATCTGAGACCTATAATATATTGATGAAAAACAGTATAATAGGGGAACTTTAACACAGACCTTCCTGATCCTGCTTCATTGCCTCCTGAGATCAGGTTCTTCGATTAATTAAACACAGCAAGGAAGACGGACTGTATGGGAGCCAATAAGCTTCAGTCTGTGTTTCCTATATATATTAGAGCACCCTCAAATTAGAACGTTAAAGGTGGGACTTAGTGTGAAAGAAATGTAATTTAAAATCACCATTAAAGCTGCTTTAATTTAACCGAGTGTCTGTTTGCACCCAGGTGTGAATAGTCCCACTGTAGCTATTTGGCTAGTTACACCTGCCCCCAACTAACTGTATTCAAGATGGCAAGTCACACATTTGTTGCGATACAAGGAAAAAAGATAGGAGGCATCAAAAACAAATAATACTCTTTACAACAACGCTGTTTTCTCACTGTGTAATTCAATGTGATTAGCTAACGCAGCTAGCTTTTTAGCAAGGTTGAAAGCTACTTTAAGGGAAACTTTTACAGCAGATAGAAACATATGTGCAAATAGATTTGTTGGTTTTGCCATCATATTTACACCCAGGTGTAAATAGCCACATTGTTAGCTTTGGACACCAGGCACATTAGCACAGCAATCACACATAACTGTCGCACATTTGGTGTTGTGCAGTTAGCAAGGGATGCATGCTGCAGCTAAAAACAATGTAGATGAGAGCCGATAGACTCAACCTAAAAATGTATGTTGCAATGTCGTAACAATTAAATAATGCTCAGAAAAACTTCAATCTGCAAATTATCGGGGGACATTTCCTGTAGTTTTCCTGCTTCTGTCTTGATGTGTTGAAGTCACGTTGAGCGATTTTCGTAAACATTAAGCTAACTTTTTGCTCATTTTATTTGTAGAAATGGGAGAATAATTGTTGCTGTTGAGTTTTTAAAGCTGTGATCTTACCATTGGGAGATCACACTGGCTCAGATGTGTTAGGTGTCATGTTAGCGGATTGTCGGTCTCTATCAATTGAGGGTACTTGTCTGTCATGTATCATTTTTGTGTGTAATAATACGATTTATTAAGAAAGGAGGCATGCTTATTCTGTATACTTGTGGCTTGTTAAGCACGCAGTTCCCTCATAAAAATAGTAGTAAACAGTTTTGGAAAAGCCAATATTAGATTTGGCAGAGAGCTGATATCAAATGCAGTAGTTCGACTACAGAGACTGTATCTAAGTGAAGTTTGTCTATGTGGATTCAGCAGGATGTGTTGGTATGAGTAAGAGTCCGGCCTGTCAGTCAAACAGGGAGTGTGAGCCGGGAGAACATTCAGCCCTGTCACACTATGTTGATCCAGTGCAGCTGACATGCACTTCGGTGGAAAAGGTCACCGGTCTTTACTTAGAATTTCAAGTTTGCATTACAAGCTTGAGAGAACAAAATAAACACCTCCTGATGATTGATATTATGGACACGCAAGTCTTAAATGCCAAAATTAAACTCAGATGTACAATTAGCTGTTTTAGAGGCTGATCCAGAAACCTGCCACCATGCTGCAAAGCCATTTGATCTTTACAGCTGAGCTTAGTGGGCAATTTAAAGACTCTGCACTCCAGTGGAGGGTATGGTGAAGTCTGAACACAGGATCGGCACACTTTGTTTGCCAATGGTGTAGAGGCGACGCCGATTGCTTTCTATTATTACAATGAAATTGGTGCCCAAAGTTGTAACAGTTTGCTCTTAGTTATTAATCAAACAATGAGATGTTTTGATCAGTACATTGTGTGTCTAACCGGTACATTTCAGAAGCCAAAACTTTTCTTCCCATGAGGGTTTTAAGTTTGAGTCTCATTATTTCAGCAGGATCGGTGACAGTTACATCACCAAGGTCTGATTCTGCAGACAGCTCATCTGTCTCCCACATAAAACAGCTTGACGCGTACATAATGGCCTTTGCAATGGTTTTACAGCATATTATAGGATGGATTCCGCCCCAGTGAGACTGCAGCCATCTGAACTTCTTTTTTAATTAAAGAGCTAGAACTTGGCCGCTGCTTGCCTAGGAAACAAAGATGGATAACGAATTATTTTTGTGTTGTACCAGGACGTTGGCCTTGAGTCTGGGGATGGAAAAATTATATCCAGAATTGCTTCGTCCGCTTTTGTCAGTTTTGGTCCACTAAGAACGTATCTGCAATGGCTGAAAATTGGAGATAGTAAGGCCAGAGCTTTTTTACATTACATTACATGTTACTTTTTAGACGCTTTTATCCAAAGCGACTTACATACACAATACTGTGGGCAATCCCCACAGGAGCAATTTGGGGTGTCTTGCCCAGCAACAACACAACGACATGCTGACTGCAGTGGGGTTTGAACCTGTGCTCCCCTGATCTGAACACCAAATATCCCAAAACTAGAAATATGTTATATATTTAATTGAGTTGTGTACTTACATTATACCAAATGATTCCAACCGTTTTCAAAACAGAGGAATCTGTGAGTGTGCTATTGTCATTTTGAATCAAGGTAAAGGTTTGTCTCATTTGGTTCCTTTTATTGGCCTCTTTGAGCATTGTGGTTTCTGCAAGTCAAACATTGACTTTTTTTCCATTTCACACATTTTTATGATCAACTTTTTAGATCTTGGCCATTTTCCAAAAAATATATTTGAACAAGATGAAAGTTTTTACGTCATCTGACGTCTGGATTTTTGAGTTATCAGGAAAACAAGCAGATTAAATGTGGTGACAGATGAACAGTGTTTTTTTTTTCAACTCAGTGTGTTCCTTAGTTTTAATCACAGAGAGGAGCAGAAGAACTACTGTATGTGGATAATTCGTCTTCACGTAAAATCCGCCTTAACGTTTGGATCAGAAAAACAAGCCAAGCTAACAGAAGCATTTTCCTTGCTTTAAAAAACACAGATTTTTAAATTGAAACTTTCAAATCCGTTTCACTAGATGTATTCAACATGTCCCCTATGGGGAAAGGGAACCCTCTGCTATAATCAGGAGGGACTGGAAACGTCACATAACTCGGCCTTTTGTTGTTATTTAGATTGAGAGACCCCTAAATGACATATCATACAATCAACGTGTTCTCATATTTTTCTTTATTTAGTTCGTCTAATCCTATCAAAGACAGATACGTCCTTCTGTAAGTAAACAACATGTACACATCACAGAAGCTGACTAACACCAACCCTCTAACTTCTCTTAATCCATTCTTTTCATTCGGTGGCTTTACGACTTTCAGAGAGCTGAAGCCGGGTTCTGTGTATTCAAACCTCCTCCCTCCTAAAGTTGGCTGCAAGTCCTCTGACATTGTCATTTGGCTCTGGAACATCCTGTCCTGGGCAAGATGTAGTGGCAGTGGTGGGGGCGTAACAACACCAGGTAGGCAGTAGAAGGTGTTTTCTCCATTTGAGAAAGCATTGGCTGTTTTGAGTAAAAAAAGGGCACTCCCCGTGGGTGTAAAGTTAATTCTAATTGGAAATAATCACCATTTGGGAACATACACCAGTGATTCAACACATTTGTAAGTGTTTTGGGCCTGACTCATCATACATACATAAACATGTGGCAGCTTCTTTTCCGGGTCAAGTCTAATGATGATTGAAGAGGATGCTTTGTGTGCATCAGAAACGTCCATTAGAGAAGCCCAGCTAGGTGGGAGACAACGTACAAACACATATTAAATCAGAACACCCCGTGATGAAGCTTAAAACATTTTGGACTGGCTGTTCAAGGACTTTGTTATGCAAGCTGTGGCAGGGAGGGGAGGACACCGGATAAAATGATAGGGCAGGCACAAAATCCTTTGTCTCTAAATGATAGATGGATAGATAGATAGATAGATAGATAGATAGATAGATAGATAGATAGAT
>CALSBZ010030469.1:134844-166592 GCA_943591055.1 Gobionotothen gibberifrons
GATAGATAGATAGATAGATAGATAGATAGATAGATAGATAGATAGATAGATAGATAGATAAACTGGTAATTAACATAACCAGATAAGTGTTATTTGAGTAACTTATGTGGATCTTAACGATGTATTTGTCATTTAAATTCATTTCAGTCAGACAACTCACGTGTTTCTTTAACATGTTTATTAGAAGCAGCATATAGTTGAGTTTGGCGTCTAGGCTCGGGCCTCATCACTCCACAGATACACATAGCACGATGAGTGATGATTAAATAACTAACGCCCCGAGCCTACAGGTGGAAGCTGGGGTGGAAGCTGGGGTGGTGGTGGGGCAGGCAAGCAGCAGCGACGTGGAAGTAGCTGCAGCAATAGCAGCAGCAAGCAATGCATAGAGAGATATCTGGCAGGTTAAATAGAACGGCATATTAAGGAGACTCGGTTTGGTTGGTTGTAGAGTGGCAAGGGGCGTTATGTATGAATGCAGCATAAGTCCTCGAGTTGACTGCCTGAAGGAGCTCGCAGGCTTCGCCCCATTTTGTGGAGCTAGCTGTCTTCACTGGGCAACCACAATCTGTTATCTGCCAATGTATTTTGTAATTGTTTGTAATTTTTCCATAAATGGGTTTCTGTTTTGCACTTTTGCTGGCACGAATATGGTATTTTGCTAATAAAACAGCAACATTTATAGAAGGCAAGATGTGGCCTTTACCACTAACTGCTTAATTACAAGCACAAAACAAACTGAAATCAAGTTTTTTTTATGACAATAGCTTCAATATTAATTTATTCTGAAGCATAATTGTGTGATAAGGAAGCTTTATGCTGCATGGCATACCAAGTAGCTCTTTCACTGCATTCATTAACTCCACCTTACAAACCAAAATGTCAAATGTAATTGTTCTGATAATGTGTAATTTAATTAGAAACATAATTTTCACCCTGCACCAGACCACCATTAAATCATGTCAGAGTTCCAAGCTAGTTGATTATCATTGCATGTAGTTTATAATGAGACTAATTCTGTTGAATCCTCGTCTTTAACCTCTCTTTTCACAGACCAAAGCCAATGTGTTTTAAAAATCATGAAAATCATGAAAGCCCAACTATAGGTCTTGCTGTGATGTAATTTTGAGTGCATTTGAACCTTTATGCACACAACGAGCAGCCAGAGGCCTGCACTACGAAGCTGGTTCAACCTAACCTGATATGTTTGAGTTAGCCGGTTGGCCTAATCCAAACCATTCGCGTTCTCGCTAAGCGGTCCTACGATGCGGGTTATCAAGTGGATCGCTCAAGCCAGCCGTGTCCTATCTAGTTAGGTGCGCGTTCACATAAAAGGGGTGGTATTTGGAGCGATCGACCAATCAGAATAATGGAGAAACCCTGAGCGAATTATTTTACGGCGGAGGAGCAGACAATGATCATGAGCCGCTACGCTACTAAGATGTGACAATAGTATGAAGCTGCAGCGTCGGAGACCGCACACCTGGGACCGTACACCTGGGACCGCACACCTGGGACCGCACACCTGGGACCCTATAGTTGTTTTGCAACATCGCCACATAGCGAATTGGATGCCCGCAAAAGTACAACCAGCGAGTATTGAGTCTCATACACAGCGAGTCTAAATGAGAATCTAAAAATGCATGAAAATATGTTTTTCTTACAGAAATTAAATTATTATTATTAACAACAATTTGTTGTTATTATGTTTGTTTTTTAATAACAAATGTATTTTGTATGTCAGATGTAAAAAGATAGTCTTTTATATTTGTCTTATCAAATTTGACATACAACGTAAATATATATAGCCTATATACATATATTGTAGTAAGAATGATATAATCTATTTATAATTGTAAATGTATATTGAATGTAGACATACATTTAGATGTATATTTTGTTTAAAGAAAACACAAATGTTAATTTCGTTTTTGGGGGTGGGGTTAAATAAGTGTAAACTCCTTCCCTAGGGTCCTAGGAGTGCGGTCCCAGGAGTGTGGTCCTGAAACTGCAGTCTCTGATGCTGCAGCTTCATGCTACTCAGATGTGAAGCACATCATTAAAGCCAAAAGCAGTACCCTTGTGGCTGCCAAACGTCGCAGGAGATTGCAGACTGAGTGCGTAAGTAAAATACGTATATATATATATATGTAACAGCGTGCACAGCTGCACATCTTTAAAAAGTGTATTGGATTGGCAGTATTGTATTGGCAGTCATGTCAAAAATAAATCCGGCGCTTCCAGATTAATTTTCTAGTTTATCGGATGAATAGTCATTAAAATACCAAATTGATCGTTGAGTGGCAGCCTTTTTTTCATTATAATATCATCGCCCGAGGGTCACAAGTGGACTTTAGGCCTAATATTGTTGTAATCCTTTTAATTTATAGCATTTTTTTTAATTCAAGCTGTACATGATTTTTATTTTTTTTTCAGATGTAACCGCGGCGGGTCTAAAAGGACCTGGGAGCAAATGAGAGTCAAACACAAAAACATCATTCAATCTGGTAAGTTTCCCTCTTTTGAGATCTTAAAAATACAACTACACGTTTTGTATTGCTTCAATTAGTCTGTGTTTCATAACTGTATAGTCACATTTTTTCCTAATTCTTGCAGCCAACAGGAAAAGAAATGAGCAGAGGAAGACAGGTCATTTTGTAACATTCAGTCATTTATTTTCAAGTCAAATGAAAGGTGCATAAGGTGACCTTTATCTTTTAGGATACCTAAAAGAGAAATCCCTTTTTTCTTTACAGAAAAAGTAAACCAAAATTATGTTTTTTTCTCTTTTTCCTTCAGGAATGACTGAGAAAATAAAAACTCCAACATAAATCACCCAAGGCCTCTCTCTCTGTTAATTGTTTTATTATGCAAATAACAATGCGATAGCATCTCTGACAGCCCTGTCAGTAGGGTAGTCCAGGGTGATGGGGTCTACCACATCAGGAGGTTGGGGGTTTGCAGGAGGGGCCCTCTCCTTCCTCATGGTGGTGATGTTGTGCAGCACAACACAGGCCGTTATAACAGCATGCTCTTTCAGGGGCCACTCTGAGCCCCCGCAGGCAGGTGAATCTGGCCTTCAATATGCCAAAGGTAATTTGTATCCTGACTCTGGTTTTGGCATGGGCCACATTGAAACTGGTTTGTGGCCCTTCACCAGGGTCAGGATACGGGAACAGGGCAGCACTCCACTGAAGAGCCCTGAAGATAAAGGAATATTTCCATGATAAGTACCACAAAAGGCATCTTAAGAAGCACAACACAATAAGAATGTACAGTTGCCATACCCTGCTCGAGTTTGTGACACAGTGAAGACTCTGAGAAGATCCTCGAGTCATGGACTGACCCAGGCCACTTTGCCTCAAGGCAGGTGATGATGACACACCTGTGGTCACATGTGGCCTGAAAAAGCATTTGGGGTTAACAAGCCTACTTCCACAATAAGAACATCATAGTCAGTGTAGCATCAATGTTCATTTGCAATGAGTCCATGTTATAGATAGTCCAAGTGTGAAACATGTACTGTGTGAATATTTAAACGTGTGATTTCCTTTAATCACCCAGACTTCAATGTGTGTTCTAGTGAATGTGCAAGATTTACCTGAATGTTGAGGCTGTGGAATGATTTGCATTTCATTATCTCCCAGGGACGCAGAGATCGGTACGGTCGATACAGCCAAGCACCCTGGGAAACCCTATGCAATAGTAGGCTGCATTTATTATACAACAGTGTACGTCATAGGAACAACATTCACTGTAAAGATATAGTCACATATCAATACCTGCCATGCTGTAAAATCCCTCTTTGATTGTCTGCGTGGGACATGTGCCAGGAAACACAACAAAGGACTCTGTGAGCCCTGTCAGAGCATGTGCGACCTTCTGAATAGCACTGCAGACTGTATTCTTGCTTAGGTTCTCTGCATCCCACACAGCATAGAGAAAACTGCCGGTTGCAAAGTATCGCAAAGCAACACATACAGTCTGCGGCACTGTAAGGGCACAACTCTGATGTGTGGCGTTAGCAATATATGGCTATACATATGGCAACACACATATCTTTAATCTATTTCTACATGTATTTGTTACTAACATTAGGTTTTTCTGGAACAGATGTGAAAAATTGATGGTTACTTCTGGAACAAAATCGCATGTGTGGTGAAGATGGCGTGAGTTGGGAGGGCGGTCGAGGGCGGTCAACACGAGTACAGAGTACCTTTTGTTTAACTGGAGGCCAGCCTTAGGTAGACGCCCCCCCTACACCTCTGGGGGATGCAAAACAAAAATTGGTGACAGTAAAAAAATAATTAAAAAAAATAATTTTTATAAATATATAATAAATATTCTTTGTAAATAAAAATGGGTAACAATACAAATATACTGTAATTTTTTTTAAATAAATAATATATTAATACAAATGTAAGTACATTTTTTTTATAAATAAAATAAAAAAATCAGAGTACAACATAATAATAAAGATAATAGATATACAATAACGTTTGATAAAAAATACAATAAATGAATACAAAATAATAATATTGGAATAAATACATGCAAAGTAATATAATAATAATGAACAAAATAATATAATAATAATACTATATTTAAATTATAATATTAAGAAAAAAAATACAAATAAAACATTTCTAAAATCAATAACAGACGTAGGTGCGGGTCTGCCTGGATAAAATAAAAATAAACTTCGGAAGTTGCCCCACCACCTCGGAAAGATTTAGTAAATACAGATCTAACTAGCAGACAACTGTTTGGTTAGAGCAGGCAGACCACAACCAAAATTGATCTGGGAGTGTGGGTTAAAATCCCGAGAATTAACATTGTACTTTCGGTGGGAATGTGGGTTGGAGAAATATACATATTTATACAAAAATAAAGAATTCAATAATTAAACCAAAAAAATACATAACATAAAACAAAATAAAAAATATATAAAATAGATGTATCTTAAAAATAAATACATATTATTATAATTATTTAATACAATTAAAATAAAACAAATAAAGTATAATAATTGTTCAAAATACATGGAAATAAAATAGTGTTCAAAATAAAATATGAATTAGCCTCAGCAGCACAGTACGCAACATCACTACTCTATACTCCTGTCCAATAGGTGGCGCTCATGCAACTCTAAACTGGTTTGCCAACTGCAAATAAATACTAAAGAAGAAGCAGAAGAACACAAAGTAGTAGAAGAAGAAGAAAAACAGGTGTGTTGATATGGTGACATTTTCAGGTAAGGCTGTTTTTAAAATGATATGAGATGTGATTATTCAGTCAATAAGCTAAATCCATAGACTGTATATACAAAACAGAAGAGAAAAATACTTTTAAGATGACGTGACATGCGTGTTGACATAATATAGCCTCTTTGCAATAGAGAGGTGAAGTCCCTCCCCTTCCGACGGAGCTCATGGGACCCCGGAAGCGGAAAAATATACATTGAAGTCAATGGAGAGAGAAACGTTATCTTTTGATCCCGTTTGAATTGTGCCACGAATGACACATATGATGTTTGTCAATCTTAAACAATCCTTTCCATGTAAAGAAAGTCACAGTTTGTCGTAAAACTGTTGAAATATAAGACTATGAAAAATACGCAACGAGAAAGACTACACATCCCAGAGTCGCGTAAGTGATGTCACCATTGTTTTCCTCCACTAAGAGATAGCTAATATATATATCATCTATCTATATGGCGCTGGCTAAGATAAGATAACTTTAACAAGATGCCTGTGTGCTTAGTACCAGGTTGTTATCATACCAGCAATGGGTCTTGCTCGTTCTTTCGCCTCCCGTCTGATGAAAGGAACAGGAGTGGCTGGATCAAGTTAGCTACCTAGCTAGTAGCTAGCACGTTAGTTAGCATTACAGCCGTGTCATTTGTATTAGCCTTAACAATAAGTAACATCAAGTAACCCAACATGTTAAACAGTAAGATTAGTAGTCATATTTCGTGAACCCTTTGAAGAGTACTGTCACACCTGTGTGATCATTCTATAATACACATGATGATAGTGAGGGTAGTCAATCCTTTTGTTGACAAGACAGTAGTGACGTCCATCTTGGTGACGTGTGCTAGACCGGAGATGTAGTTCATTCAGCGTTTCACACAAAAAAATTTGTTACTTCACAGTTTTACGAAACATTATTATTTTTTTGACTTGCAAAATTATCTTTTAAATTGACAAACATCATGTGTAATTCGTGGCACAATTCAAACGGGATCAAAAGATAACGTTTCTCTCTCCATTGACTTCAATGTGTATTTTTCCGCTTCCGGGGTCCCATGAGCTCCCTCGGAAGGGGAGGGACTTCGCCTCTCTATTGCATTTCATATGTATTATTATATATATTGTTGTTTTTTTGTTCTAGTTAGAATTAACTGCTAAAGGTTTGTAGTAGCTCAACCAACAGCTAGCAGTACAAATTAGCATGTTAAACGTGTCTCGTTTAAGCTTCATGAATGTGCTAATAGTGATTCATGGCACCCAAAGTTCCCTCTTATATGATTTTTTCGCTTTTATCTACAAAGTTAACCTGTGAAATGACTTGTTCCACACTGTAAGACAATGTCAGATAATGCAAGATAATTTTAACAATTTAGTTGGATAAGAATCTGAATAATTTCACAATGAAAATGACCTTCATGTAGAGCGTGGGTGTTGTGGCCTTTATGTAAATGTATGAACAGCCACCGGGAGGATGGCTCATTATTGGCATTCTGTGAAAAACAGTTTTGAAAACAACACACTTCTGAAGACGCCAACAGCTGATTCTATATAGTGCCAACACATTATGGAGAATCTATTGATTATTTGAATGATGTAAGCTTGCTATGTCTGTTTGTGTGATGGCATGCTTTAAACTGCATGTTTGGTTTTGTTTGGTGCTGAACATTCAAACGTAAAAAGCGTGATATCCTTGACTTCATCTCCGGCCTTAGGTGGCAATGTCCAACCTTTTATGAATGTTGAGCAATACATCACACGAGGACCTACTAGGAAGGTCTGTTTTCCCTCTCTTGAGTGAGTGCATTCTGCCCTGTGCAACATTAACATATCCACTCATCTTTTGTTTTGAAGGCCCTGTGTTTCTGCCTCTCTTCTTATTCAAGGTTAACTCATTCTTCAAGCTCTGAAGAATGAACTTCAGGCGTGCAATAACCTTGGTTATATTTGCATCAGCCTGAGTAAAATGGAGTAAAGCACTGCCTATACTGACATGTTTTACTGTATTTTACTGTATGACATTTTTAAATAACCATTAGTTATTCATCTTCGAATGCTGCTGGTTTTCATATGTACAAAAGTGGTGGGGCACGAACAACTTAGATGTTTATATATAAGCTTCTGGTGCTTTTTTAAACACGTAAACAAATAGCTGTATCCATGGTTCCAATGGGGGGGGGGGGGAAGTGTCAAATGACATACTGTCTGAAGCCCTGAATGAAGAGCACGGAGCAACACTGTCAGCACATACATTTACGTACACAGCGTGGGGATGTCATATTGTAATGCACCTTAATGCAGGGAGTAAAGGGCTCCATCACAAAGCAATACTTAACAATAACAACAACCGTAATGCATTAAACACCATAGACTGTAAATATAAGGAAAACACAGACGCTCATCACAGAGGTCACAATATCAATCGATCCAGCAGAGCAATAGCCTATAGGCAAAAACACAGAAGATCAACAAAAGATATGACATAAAATGAACTTAACAAAGCTGAAGTAGATGTTTTACTGATTTTAATTGCTATACGCTGCTATCTCTCGTCTCCTCTTCACAACTACACTTTTCGCGGCACACGTACTTACAGCCAATCAGCTCTCTGAATTATGAGATGACGTTTTGGTGGGGTTGCCAGCACTTTGCCCCGCTTGTGATTATTTTGTTGCCGCACACATTGAATACAAAAAGACTCTGAGCATGTGCAGTGTCGTTTTCACAGCACCCATTCATTTTGACAGCAGAGAGAGGGGCTAGATCTGGGCTTGCCCCACATCGCTCAAAACGGCTCAATAGGCACACTGTGGACTCTAATTAGAAGAATGCAGACTAAAACCGCAATGTACAGACAAATCAGATGACTAAACATGATCTTAAAATATATTTTAAGATATATATTTTTTTCATATTTTTGGAATTATTATTTTAGTTTAAATTTGTGTTACTGTAGTTTTGTTATTTTTGAAACTTTCAGTAAAAAAGCCAGCAGATGGCACTAAAGCTGGGTACTTCTAGCTGTAGTTTCAGTGGCTCTTGAAATTATATCTTGAAATGATAGGGCTGGCGATTTTTAGAAGTTAGAACTAAAAAGTGACATCATGAAATGACCTGACTCAGCCAGTAGTGGCTCAGTCAGTAGGGGCTTGGACTGTGAGCCGCAGGGTCGACGGTTCAAGTCCCCGACCAGACCTACATATGGAGCGTGGACTTCTACTTGGAGAGGTCCCAGTTCACCTCCTGCCCTGCCGTGGTGCCCTTGAGCAAGGCACCGGACACCCCCCTTCCCCCCTCACTCCCATTGCTCCCCGGGCACTGTACAATAGCTGCCCACTGCTCCTAGTACTAGACTCCTGGTACTAGGATGGGTTAAAAGCAGAGGCCAAATGTCACTGTGTGTGCTGTGTGCTCTGCATGTGTGACCATTGAAGAGGGTTTCATCCCAATTGTAATTAAACTTTCATAAGATTGAGTTGTATTTTAAGAAGTTCTTCAATTATTCTCACAGATGGATGGTTCACATGAGTTATATATTTTACACAACAAAAAATGACTATTTACCTTAACTGTTTTCCTTATTTGTTCATTACTGAACACTTCAAGACAGAGAGAGAGTAGAGATATCTCCACTGTTTGTACACAGAGCTGATCATATGATGCATATCAGTGTTGAATCAGCTCTGAAAATATCCTCCTCGTCACCGGTCAATGAGTTCGACTATCCGGAGCTCTCGCATGATCGCTCACTGAAGATGCTTATGTTAGTGGGCTGCAAATCTTTGTGTACACAGTAAGTGTGTGTGTGGACATAAGCTACTGTATTGAGTGGCGATGCACAGAATCCACACATGTAAGAAAGCCAGGGGATCTGAGTGAAGAGGAGGAGCCTGAACAACCAGTTACATAAAATAATTGGAATGTTGCATAACGTTTCAATGTGAGATCTTTTTGACAGACCTCCACTTCTGCTGCCAATTTAAAACATAGTGGTCTTTCCCCATACACATCCATATCACTGTGACCCACTCTGGATATGACTGTGATGCATTTAGATGAATAAGCACACTGGTGGTGCATTACCTCCAAACAGAAAAATCAAAAAAAGATATTGTCATATCCAACACTGGTATTATTTAGAGTTTTATCATACAGTCGACATATCTTACCTCTAAGACTGTAATGTCTGAAAGCTGCAATGCAGTGGCTTCCTGTTTACATTGCTTTTGATTGGGCGACATTACAGATGTTTGCTAGCAAGGGAGAAAATCCCTGTTACATGCACACAAACCTAAATAACAGTACAGGAAAGGGAAAACCCCCAAAAAGCACAACAGGGCCAACTTTAAAGCTTTACCTCCTCCACAAATGTATTGAACTAAAACCCACCCTTTTCTTCCAGGACTTCAGTGCATCCTGATGCAAATGATTCTTAGATAATAGCCACACATCGATGAGTTTGACCTCCCTGTTTAATAAGAAGTTGCTCCTCAAAACATAATGTATTTCAAAGCAAAGCATATTTAATTGCTTGTATTTTTGATGGACCTCTTAAATTGTCCGTATCAAAAGAAAAAAGTAAACAAATGAAAGAAAAGCCAATTTATTTTCTTGAAGTAAGGCTTCATCGGCTTCAGTTTACCATGGCAACAGTGTTTTCTTATCTAAATGGGGGAACATTAGAGCAATCAGGTTGTCTTTGCAGACTCAAATGTTGAGAACAGAAAGCCTGAAACAGCTTGAGGATGCTCCACAGTCGCTGGCAATATGAGATCATTTATTCATTGTTATGTTTCAGTTTCTGGATGACTGTGTTTTGCAAACACACACCTACACACTGCTCCTGTAATTAACGGCATAGTTTATTATTTTTGGACGTACGAGGAGATAAACAACATTCTCCACTTGAAAAAACAAACAAACACTAATTTGCATTTGGATACAAATGATTGGATTTTATTTGAGTAAATAACAGTGGGTGAATGACTGTTCCACACTACTCACTATTTTCAATTTTACAAAATCTTCTGCTCACAAAAACATTTGGATACTGATGCTTTTAAAAAAGCTAAATTTCACATTTAGGAATACATATTTGGTACTTTTTGGTATATTTGGTTTCTTGTGGAGTTGAATGAAAGATTGATATCATGCGTATGTTTAAAAATATATTTGGGTTAAAGTATTCCTTTAATGGCCCGTCCACACAGCGGCTTTGGAAAAAGCTTGCCGGCGGGCGTGTCTGAAGCTTGACCAATCACATGAATCTCCCGCCCCTGACACACAAGCAGCGGTTTGATTGGCTAGAGCTTGTACTGACATATGATTTGATTGGCTGACGCTTCCACCGAAAGCTTCAGAAGCTTCAAAAGTTGAGCAATGTTCAACTTTTGAAGCTTCTGAAGCTTTCGGTGAAAATCCTGGAAATCTTCGCTTTGCTTCCCCACAATGCAGTTCGGCAAAAAGCGAGGCAAAGTGACGTCACCCCATTCAAAGTCAATGGGCAGAAGCGTTGGAAGATTTTTTTAACGCTGCTGTGTGGACGGGCCGTAAGGGTTTAATAATTATACTTTTGCTAATTTCTAATCTCCGTTAGACAGTATATTTAGAATATGTTCATATGTAGACTCAAACAGAATGTAATACTCCATGATTCCACCATTGGTATACATCTAGACTAGAGGATTACATGTTAAAGATTTTGTTCTCTAACGGTCAAACAATATTGATCTCCAATGCAAGCAATCAACTTGTTTTTTCTGTACAAACAATTCAGTTCCTCCAGTTCGATCCTTTACTAATATGCTCTCTGCCGGGTCTCCTGAGGTCATGCTATCTTGCCTCTAGGGACATATGTATGTGTTGTTATTGCTTGTGTAAGCATGTCTACTTCGATCAAACCCACACAGGAGAAGAAAGTTATTGTGCAACGAAGTACCTGCACTTGTCCTCACTTGCTCTTTCGTCACTGACTCCTTTTTAAAGTCAATGTTATGATGACTCATAGTTATGTTATATATCTTTCTACAGTACCAGCTGAATTGAAGCTATCCACTGATACGTTGAAGAATTGAGAATGTTTTTGCTCCTCATTTAAAGGACTTCATCAGCTTCTTTGCATTCATTGTTGTAAGGGAAACTTCTGTGTAGCAATGCAGTGGGAGTCACCGACTCATGAAGGAGACACGAGGAGAGCTGGAGTTCTGATGTCAAACACTGATATTTAATACAAGTATCGGCCGGAGAAATTCACATCACAAGTCACAGCAGCCAAAGGTTCTGACTGCACGGGTGGGTTGCCAGGTCAATTCTGATCAGCCTGTGTCTTGGTAGACCATTTAACGTTTACAGAGAGTCATAATCAACATATTGGGGATGGGCCTTGGTACCTGGAGACTGTCTCTGTCCCCCTGTGGTGCTTTGAAGACAGCGTTCTCAGAGTCGTATAACTCCCTACTTCCTCCACATCAAGAGATAAGGATCAGGGCTGATCGTAAACGTCAACACACAGAGAAAGGGTCAAATTCCTGAAGACAGAATTATTCCCTCACAATTGTAATATCAGTTTCAAATCAGAAGAAATGAATACATGCACAGAAAACACAGCTTTTCTTTTTCCTCTTTCACCATTCATCTGAGAAAGACATGTTACTAATGTGAAACTTACCACACTGAGACTGAAGGACAAAAGCATATTAAACAGGCTGTGCAACCTGTTTTCCACTTTAACTAGCTTTTAAAAAATTAACAGCAAACTTAAATGGAATTAAATAACGTTTTGAAAAACATTTCTGTGGTTTGCAAGTCTCGCCACACATCGAGGCAAAACATGCTGTAACTAGTTTAAAGGAATGCATGCTGCCTAAACATCTCCAAAGCAGCGAAGTGCAGCGAGGAGTGTAAACTTGCAAAACCAAACCATCCATCCACAGACCCATAGTCACACCACAGATGAGTAAACACATTTGGTCAGAACCACAAAATATAACTCGGATGTAGGATTTGAACATTTATGAAGCATAGCAAAAAAACAAAAGTAAATCTTTAACAAACAACATAACCTACATTACGTCAGATTTCAGTCTTCTACTAAAGTAACACATGTGAATGAACAACACACCTTAAACATTGCAACAACAAAAAAAGGTTAAGAGTTTTTAAATGATTGGATTTTCTGTCATATTGTTCCAAATCTGGTTTAATCATTGTCATTTAATTTGTATTTGCATTGGCTTACATGTTGTTGCTTAGTCCTTCACATGAATAATGTAAGCTTCAACGATTTGTTTGCAGTTTTATTTGACAACTGTTACTCCCCTTCAGTGTTCATAGATTCAGAATACTGATGCTCTCCTTTGCAGCATTTACAAAAGGCCAGAGGTGTATTATTTCTCTTGCACGAGAAGACTGCCTCCTCTTGGCAATAAGGAGGAGGTGAAGGTTTACCAAAAGCAAAAAGGTCTGTTTACAATGAGTATACAACTACCAGTAAAACAAAGCTGCATCTTTCATTTGTAACAAAAATATATAGCTGCAGATTTCTAAAGCCTATTTTCCGGGAAAATAGTGTTTCTAGTCCTCTGAAACAACATTTAATAACTCAACGCCCTTTAACTAAGTGTGGCAGTTTGTTTTCACAAATTGTGGGGGTCAAAATACACCTTCAGATACATTTTTCTCTAACAGACTGCCTCCCCTCCTAATCAGTGAAATATATATATATATATTTTTTTTTTGTTAGACCCTTGCTAATTAAAACCCTACAAACTCTTGTTTTTACCGAGAAGTTCCCCCTAAGCTCTTAAATGCAGGTAACAATGGGTTAAAAACTAAATGTACCCACTTAATTGTACAACAAATAAAAAACAAAACTGCACCCAACACTTCATAATTGACTGAATTAATCTGTGTCTCCTTTTTATTTCAACATCTGAATTAATGTTCCCTTTATGTCATACATTTAACCATTATGACTTCCATTATCAAACAGATCCACTGCAGCGTGACCATGCTTTCTGATGACCCTTTCAATTTCTTAACCACATGTAGTTCGTAACTAAAAACCGCCTTACTGGTCGAAGGCATCCACAGTGAGCAGGTATACGGCTGGTTCAAATTTCCTTTCTGGACATCTAATTGACTCAAGATATTGTACCGTCCATGATGGTCCATTTCTTCTGTCTGGTTAAAGGCAGGGGCCGTGAAGTTAAGCTCTCCTTGGGACCAGCGGACGCTGCCGTCACCGGGATAAACTCCATTGAACCAGCACTCAGCATAAGACTCATTGCTGTAGTAGCCAGACGTTTCAAGGCAATCTGTGAAAACAAAGGACTTTTAGACAAGTAAAAGAAGACATTGAGATGTGTAACTTCTCTTTTTGTATCTGATAACTCACCTTGTACTTTAACATCAGCAGTGTTAGACGTCGCACCATGGTTGGAGCGCAGCTTGCAGAGGTATGTTCCCTGGTCGCTGGGCATCACGTTGAGGAGAGTCAGAGTGAGGCTTTGTGGCAGAGGCTTGTCTATATATTCACATTTAACCTTGGGGTCATCATGCTGGCTGTCATATTGACACAGACTGTTATTCTTATGCCAGGAAAAGTGTTTAATTTCGAGGTGTGATGAGCTGACATTACATGTCAGTGTCACATTTTCTCCACACCGCGCTGTCGCCTGGGAAACGGTCTGTAGCTCCAGCCCGTGACTGACTGAATGATGAGAGACAGGGATGACTTCTAGTTAAAACATATAACACTGTAACATTTTATTGTTGTGTAAGTATCACTTTTTTCAACTAAAGAAAACCAGAGTTCAAGTTATTATAACTTTTGAGGATCAGCTTTTAGACTAAAGTCTGGTAAGTTAGTTTTAAGACTATCTTAAAAGAATAGTACAAACATTTTTACTCAACGGAGAGAAAGCTAGATAATAAGAATGATACCTTGTTCGTGTCAGTACGATAAATATTGAACTACAAGCATCAGCCAGCACAAACACTGGAAACGGGGGAACAGCTAGCCCATGCTGCTTTCCAAATGTAACACAACTATCTACCAGCAACTCACACTATATTTTGTATCTTTAATTTAGACCTAAGCAGAAACATTAGAGTTGGTTTTGTGTTGGACTATTATCTGGAAGAACCATGCTAGCTGTTTGCAGTCTTTTTGCTAAGCTAAATCATGCCTATTAAGTTAAAGATATGTTGCTCTAGCAACTAGCTACACTTTGCCACAGGTCTAACTCTTAGCAAGAAATCCAATTTGAGTGTGTCCAGAATTTGAAATGATTTCAATATGGGGGTAAAGAGGCAGATTCCCAGAATCACAAGAGAAACCGAGTGAAAAAAATCAATGTTAGATTATTACAGCTGGAGGTTTACTGTTAGAATTATTTATTTAAGAGCTAATGTGTATTTGTTTAATCATAATGATGTGTAAAACTTCCACAAAACCGAGCACATTGACCACTAAAGCCCTGCATAGGCTAAAAACCTTTAAATCAGTGAATACAAAAAAAGAGAAACACTTATTTTCAAGTTCAAAACCATCCCTCACCTGCAATGCCTGCAGTGAACCAGATGATGGAAACCCAGCCAAAAACACGTCGCTGTGTACTCACATCAGAGAAGAGACTCATCCCTTTCATCTGTATTGAAATCAATATTCAACACATTAGATGAACTAGATAAAAGCCAAACAAATACAGCTGCAGTACAAAACAAGTGTGTGAATACTCACCATGGGAACACACACAGACTTATTAATGTCTTTCATCAAGTGGAGATGTTGTTGGTGAAAAAGTTTAGGTCCACTTCATTTAATGCATTTCAGCTGAACAGGACGTCTTGGTGGGAAAACGGTTACTGAGTAGACCTCAGCCTCTGAAGGGAAACTACAAGTCATGTGGTGTCATGTTTTCAATTGAGCAGGAGTGGACATGCCCTGGAATGAAAGACTGCTGAAACCTTAGTTTACTGTCTGCTTTATTTAACCACAAAGGAGTATCATGTTGATACTTTCTGTTTCCCTTGTACAGTTTATATATTTCAAATAGGCTCAACTTTCATAGTCTATCATTAAACCAAGTTTATACTATTTTCTTGCTTATTTTCTAGCCCTAAAAGGTTGTCAAATGTTCATTTTAGCAAACATTTGACATGTTTAATACTTTATTAATACATTAAACAAAGCATTATTATTCCTCTTTAATCCAAAAAGCAATCTTTGCACGTAATTACTGACCATGTAAACTATGTGTTCCTTTATTTAAAACAGAGAGGCTACTGGAATATTCTTCAAAGGTTTTTCTAGGTCATTGCTGCCGTTTCCATCAGACTTTGACCCTTGATCCTGACAATGTTCAGTGTCTGAACCATTCGATAGTAGCAGTTGTTACGACCCTGGGTCGTTAGGTCATGTGTGTGGACATTTTTCCCTCCTCCTGTGTCTGTGAGTGTGGCCGTTTCTCAATCGCGAGGATTTTGGCTTCCAAGCCAATATTTCAAGGATGCTACGTCATCGAGTGCTGCTGAAGGACTGTTCCAATCTCCAGCATACTTGGAATTCCACCGAGGCTGCGTCCTTGGTTTGGGGGAAATTTCGCCTATGGTTCTCCTAGGTCTGGGCGTAACACAGTTCTATTTGGCAGTTTCCCCTGGAGAAAATAGGAGCATTACATGTTCTTTAGAAAGTAGGATGGGGTCCCAACAAATAACACCACACAAAATAGCTTTCTAATAAGTTCTATTTTACATTTTGATGCAATAATTTAGAAGAAGATCAATAGCCCATTGTAACAGTTTATTTGCTTATGGTGTGGAGAATATAATTCAATAATAGCTACTAAATCTCACTCAAACCACATATCTAAAAAACGCTAAAAAACTGTGACTCACTGCAGTGCTTGATAAACCTCAGACTTACAAGCAGCTTTGGTGGCATTTATGTTTATAAGATTATTGCTTAACACCAAGGCGTCTCCATTATCTAGGAATTGGCTTTTATTTGAGCAAACACAAGTTTGGGCAACTTATATTCCGTAGGTGGATTTCGTTTTGCAGTCACAGCTTGGCCTGGCATGTGGCTGTAATGCCAGAAGAACAAACTGTGCAGGCTGTAACTAAATACAAAAAAGGACAATAACAAGCAGATTTCTAAAATCCTGCAGCTACATAAGCAACACGTTTTTGTAGGTCCTGCTGACAACAAATCAGTATTTTTGCAGTTAATAATTTAACATTTGATGTGTCTCTATTCATCACAGCAACAGCTGCATTTTAGATGTATTGGATTTGACATTAGTGGCACTTTCTCCCCTCTAGATTTTTTAATTACAGTCCCACTGACTTTCTCCAGTTTTACAACAAACAGTAAACAAAAAAGGGCTGTGATGTGTGTGGAGAAAGTGGGTCTGCTGGTAAAGATAAAAGCAAGCAATTTGCTTGAACCAGCTACAGTAGATGTGGTGGAAAACACAAAAGCAAAGCTCTCCGTCTAGACATCAGCAATCCTGTATGAACAAGTAAGATAAGCATGAAATAACAAGTTAATCTTCATCATAATACAAACATGCATTAACTTCTATTAGTGAGGGACCTTTTTCAAATATAGTTAATAGTTTAACTAAAGCCGGTTAATAAAATGTGATTTTTATTTGGATATGTATTCCGGATAGTAACAACACATTCATTGGTCTTTGCATTCACATCTGGTGTTCAAATGCGTTCTCATTATTGTGTCCACATTGTGATCATGTCTAATATGAAAATAAATGATAGCCAGAGTGGAGGGACCAATCAAAAAACATATATGGTCCTTGTTAAATGTCCAAAACATTTCATATTTGAATGCCAGGTTTGAATGGAGTCTATATGTCTAAGGATACATATCAAATAGCCTTGCATAAATCACTTTAATAGAGAAAATATAACAATGTATAGTTGTACTATAACCATTATTTCCAGCATGTCTACATATACAATAACCAAAGTTTCACAACAGACATGCACGCTTTTCATTTTTAAATGTAATGGACCAAAGTATTTTGAACACCTTGAAGTGCAATGCAAGAATTAGGATTTTAGGATTAGGCCGTCAGAATTGATTTCATTGTGTTTGTGTTGCCTTTGTTCTGCACATACCCCAAAGGGTGGTGGTGGGGGGGGGGGGGGGATATTTTTATTTTCATTTTTTTCGTTGATGAAAGATTGGCAAAAACAGACAGAAGAAATGCCAACAGATTGACTGTAAGCATGTGGGAACAGATAACCTAGAGAAGCCAAGAGCAAACAACACCCCCATATAACTGTCTGGTATTTACATGCAGGATGTCATTTAAGATGAGGAGCAGTTGGCAAATCAGTCCGTAGTGAGCGCCAGGTGCTGAGGACGCCTGGTGGACAGGTGAGGTAAAGAGAACAGTTGGAGTCAGGTATAATGTCAAACCATTTTCTGAAGAAACCAAAACAAACGAGAATAAACCATGCTATTTGTTTTTCAGAGTTGAAACATTTGTTCTGTTATTTAGTTTCAGTGTACAATCTGTTCCTTTCAGGTAAAAGACAACACAATCTTTGTAGTGGAGGTAGAAAAATAAGATTGATCGGCTCTGAACCTCCAGGAAAAGCTTTGTTTGATGTGTCAGGCTCCTGTCTGTACTACAGATCTGATGAGTGCACTATTTTCAGACTGCAAAATGATCGAGAAGCAATATAAAACTGCATTTCCTGTACAGCACAGCATGAGGGCTGAACAAACACAGCTGCAGCGAAGCCTTACTCCTTTTCCTTCATTTGAGGTATTTAAAGAAATTGACATTATTTCACAAGATAACTTTAAACTATGACTTAAATTATGACTGATCCCTTCAAATCTTGTTTAAATGTTTCCTTATCTTTGAGACTACACCGCACCTGATGGCAGATACACAGTTTAAAGCGTTTAGGTGTTTGTAGTGACTTAGAGTTTTCTCAGGACACCTATTATCAATACAGCAGCTGGCGCACTCCCCAAGGTCTAGCCCCATACTGATTGGTTATAATGCTCCAGCTTCTCTTTGAATGGTCCTCTTTGTTTGTGATGAAAGTCACCTGAAGCAAGGCAAAGTGTGCCAACTCTCCTTGGGACAGTATTGTATTGCATTGTAATGCAATTCCCCTTGTTACAGTACATACACAAACTAATGGAAAAGACCCTGTGAATGTTTGCTCAAGTGGCAGCCATTTAGTTATTATTGTTCAATAAGTCTGAGTAAAACTACAGGCTGTTACACCTCGCACACAGTTATCCAAAACGCACCTCAAACATGAACTGGGATTTTTCCGAAAACCTCCAACAGGTAAAGGTATTAAAGGTGGGGTAGGTAATTCACTTCAGAAACACTTTTTGTTGTATTCCATGGAATGCTCTTAACATCCCGATAGCAATGAATACATTAAATGCTTTGACAATAAATACATGAAAAAATGTCATCTGTGGAAGCCGTAGTACTGTAAAAAGCACGACCAATCATGTGAGCCGGCCCGGCTAAAATAACTGGATGGCCTACCTGCCTGTCAGCCTTCCATCTCGTGCACAAACTTATCTCGTGCCCTCATTGGTCATGTGTGCGTTCGTGTGTGTTGGAGGAGGGGCTCTGTAAGGAAGTCTGAAGGAAGGGCCAGATTTTTTTCGGCTGCGTACTTTCAAATTCTAGCACACTCGAGCTGGTTTCTCCATTCTTACCTACCCTACCTTTAAGTGTTTATTAAAAGTTTGCATTTCACACAACCGTCACACAATGATCTGTTTGAATAAACCAACATAAAAGGTGATCTTGGTCTTGTTTATGATGTGTGTATCTTACACTACACTGTAACCTTTATTCATGTATCTTTGCTTTTAAATTAGTGTTTTTAAATGTTTTTCATGATGTGCTTCTTAATGCTCTTAATGTCTTTCATTACATTACATTACATTGCATTTAGCTGACGCTTTTATCCAAAGCGACTTACAATAAGTGCATTCGACCAAGAAGATACAAACTTGAAGAAAACAGAATCATATAAGTACATCAGGTTTCATAGAGACAAAACATTTCAAGTGCTACTCAACTGGCTTTAGATACGCCAGTCCTTTATTAGTATATAAGTGCTTTGTTAGTAATTGTATTGCTCAAAGCGGAGTCGAAAGAGATGAGTTTTCAGTCTGCGCCGGAAGATGTGTAAGCTTTCTGCTGTCCTGATTTCAATGGGGAGCTCATTCCACCATTTTGGAGCCAGGATAGCAAACCAACGTGTTTTTGCTGATGGGAACTTGGGTCCCCCTCGCAGTGCGGGTGCAGCGAGCCGTTTGGCTGATGCAGAGCGGAGTGCACGTGCTGGGGTGTATGGTTTAACCATGTTCTGGATGTAGGAAGGGCCAGGTCCATTCGCAGCATGGTACGCAAGTACCAGTGTCTTGAAGTGGATTCTAGCAGTTACTGGGAGCCAGTGAAGGGAGCGGAGAAGTGGTGTGGTGTGGGAACATTTTGGAAGGTTGAAGACCAGACGAGCCGCTGCATTCTGGATGAGCTGCAGAGGTCGGATGGCACATGCAGGTAGACCAGCCAGGAAGGAGTTGCAGTAGTCTAGGCGTGAGATGACGAGAGCCTGGACCAGAAGTTGTGTCGCTTTCTGGGTCAGGAGGGGACGTATCCTCCAGATGTTGTAAAGAGTGTATCTGCAGCAGCGGGTTGTGGCAGCGATGTTTGCAGTGAAGGACAGGTTGTTATCTAGGGTCACACCCAGATTCCTTGCAGTCTGAGTCGGGGAAACAACAGAGGTGCCGATGTTGATTGTTAGGTCAAGAGTGGGACACCCTTTTCCCGGAAGAAAAAGCAGTTCAGTCTTGTCAAGGTTGAGCTTGAGGTGGTGAGCAGACATCCACCGAGAGATGTCTGCTAGACAAGCAGAGATGCGTGCGACGACCTGGGTTTCAAAACGGGCAAAAGACAGAATTAATTGGGTGTCGTCCGCGTAGCAATGGTATGAAAAACCATGCGGGCTAATGACTGATCCGAGCGAGTTTGTGTACAGAGAGAAGAGGAGGGGACCAAGGACAGAGCCCTGAGGGACCCCTGTAGTTAATGGACAAGGGTCGGACTCTTTCATTTTTGTAAAGCACTTTGAATTGCCTTGTGTTGAAATGTGCTATACAGTATAAATATACTTGCCTTGCCTTGCCCCCCATTTTGACAGATCAACCTCTTTTCATACAGTGTGGCATTACGATAACAACGTAAATATCTGAAACTCTGAAGCTACACGTGAGTTGCGTCTCTGCAGGTATACAGTCTCTCACATCCATTTATGAAGCCTACCCTTGCTGTGTAACTGTTGATTAAATAATACATTTGATATGAAATGTAATGGAAGATAACATATTGTATCTCATTATGATGTAGCTGCGAGAGCCTAGAGGGAGAAGATATACGTTTAGATTTGAATGCATTGAATCTTGATGGAGCTGTAATGAACATTAGGACTCTTGCTATATTTTCAGCACCAACATTAGAGCATCGCAGGCGCTGAGCTATCACTCCCAGTTACATTTATGGTAGCATTAGACATTTATGGCAGTGTAAAACAGGTGATCTATCTGTGAGCCGTCATCTGCTGAGAGCTCCTCTGTGATAAATAACTCGGAGCATATAGGTAGCTGGCTGGAGGGGGTGATGTGAAGAATTTAAAGAAAATAGTCTTTTCAAGTGTCCATGGTTAGAGTCAGTTGATGTCAAACAAAATTGCAGATCATTGTGGGACTGGCAGTTAATAGCAAAATGTCAAAAGGCAATGTCATTTTGTTAATTTCTTATCAACTTAGCTTTTATTGTAAAGTAGTTAATGTGTGGAAATAGTCATCAATCCACAAATAAACTATGCTCAACGTTAAGGTTTTTGAAAGGTAGCCAGACAAAAGAACATCCTATTTAAGTGAATTTACATACATAATTGATCTCATGTTCTTGAGATTAGTAACCAAGCAGGTGGCTGTAACTTTGTATATAAACAATGAGCTAAGACATGGTTTTATGGTTTGTCTCCTGGTGGTCTAATATCCAGAAAAACAATAAGCCCAGTGATTTCTCCACCTGATGAGTGCCGTTTCAAGGTTTTCACGATTTTGTTTCATCAACTCTTGCATTTGAAAGGCACTGAAGGCAGGTATGTGATTACATGTTATGAAAACACTTTGTAAGCTATTCAGTTTCTTTATGTGACGGTGTGGTGTAGGTAAGAGTTTGTGTTGCCAACAACGCCACCTAAGGGAGTTTCACCCCTAGGAACTAACTATTGATAATAAAATATTTAACCCACAAGGAACACAGGTTCGTTTTACATAACGGGCGTGAGATAGTTTCAATTACATGTTAACACAATTTATTTTATTTTATAACAATCAATTAACTATTCTAAAAACACCAGATACACATTATACAATCAGCTAAAAGTTAATACTGGGGAATAGGACATTTTCTATATCTCAGCAAAGAAGACAGTCGTGTGAAGTGCTGCTTAGGATTCAGTCCCTGATTCCCTCCCACATTGGCAGAAGAACTAGTAAAAACACTAGCTGCACATACGATTCGATATGACTAGGTTGTATATCTGCTGCGAAGCTAAGTGCAATTCATTCTCCTCCCATGGTGTAAAACATAAGCCTGCATTTTCCACTTCTGCTTCTCCCCGATGTATATTTTTCCGTTAAACGTGTTTAATATAAAGGAAATGTTTTAAAGAGTTATTTGTCCTTGGGCGTCTGGCTCTGTGAATCCTCAGTATAGCAGAGGGATTTAAAGCAAACAGTGGGAGGGAGAGAGAGAGAGAGAGAGTGAGTGCAGTGGAAGGAGATACTCAAGGGACACGTAGACAGACAGAGACAAATAAAGAGAGACTCAGCCAGAGAGGCAATATAAGACAGCAAGATAACACATATTGTGGATAATGCAGTGGTGAAGAGGTCAATGTGCAGCAGGAGAAGGAGAAGTGTAAGAACAAGAAGAAAGATAAAGACTTATAGACAGGAAGAATTACGTAGGACTGTAGAAAGCCATGACAAGTTGAAAAGGGAAAGTAGACATCGGGGATGAGAGAGATAAGATGAAGTAATATCCTGAAAGGCTGCTGGTGGTGGTGTCCTTGCTTTAACTTGTTCAGGTGGCATTATGAATCTTCCTCTTATCAAAAGGGAGTTCGATCTAATCCCAGATTCAATGAACACACACACACACACACACACACACACACACACACACACACACACAACCTTTTTTTTTTAACTTAGACACTATAGCTGAAGTGTTATGTAACCATGTCCTGTAATGAAGCCCTGCAGCATTATCAAGACAAAGTCATATTTACTTTAACTTCTTATGTTTTTATTAATTAATATGTATTTATTTTATGTTGGAAAGGTGCAACTCAAGATTCAAGGCTTTTATTGTCATTCGTACATAGCTACAGTGTAGTTATGTCGATGAAAATCTTAGGTCCCAGGCTGCTCCAACAGTGCAACACAATAAAACAGATACAATAGTGCAAGTACTGTAAATTCAATCAAATAGAATAGACTGTCATGAAATGTAAATTCCCTCACGGATAATTCAAGTATTGTGATTCTGATTTTAAGTGAATGTGATCTGACGAGTGGTGCATCTCCAGACCTCAGCCCAGGCTCATGGTATACCAGCAGTCTCTGCAAAAGGCAACATGTGAGGCTCAACATAGAAGGGGTGAAAACTGTTTCCATGACAACAGAGGATGCCGCTGCCGCTTGCTGTCCATTAGGCCGACTTGGGATGTGGCCTCGACCTGTCGATGGTCCCTCTTTCTATGATGACTGTAAGATGGTACACTTAGTATACTTAGGTCAAGTCACAATGTTTTTTAAAAATCTTTTCCTCCGTATTTCTCACAAGGCCAAGGATAAAGGTAACTAACACAGTCTGAGTGACTTTACCTGAAAGTCCCTTTTTAAATTAAGTTAAAATCAGAATGTTATCAGGAAGGCATTGATGTGTATATTCTTCAACAGCACAATCCTCAAATAGACTTGAAAGACATCTATCTTGAGCAAATCTGCCAGTTTTTAGGCTCTAACTTTCACTGTCTTTTTAAAAGCTATAAATAAATATGAAGAAGAAGCCTTTTTCTAGGAAATGGGACACTATTTTCTTTGAGCTGTCAGTGTATTCTGTGCTCAGTCCTCTGGGTGTAGCTGCTGAGCTGCTGTCTGCTGGGCCACAGCCGGAGCTATCCTCGGTACTGAAATGTATGAGATTCTGTACAGTATTACATTTTACAATTTTGTTTTGGAGACTATTGCATATCATTAATGAGACTATACAGTATAGTGCTTTGTTTTGCTGGATTAACCTACCACTGTATCCCTTCCATTAATCTACTGATACGAACTTTTTGCATATTGATCAATGTCCACAAATCTTCCATCCAAAATCTTTTTTTACTCCTCCTTTGTCAATAAAAACTAAAAACAATGAATTCTCATTTCTGTATCACTTATAACGGATTGCTTTTTTTTCAAGTTTGAAGAATTCTTGCTATTTTTACATTTGTAATTGTGATCCTCATGCACTTATTGAAAGTCGTTTAGGATAAAAGACTCAGCTAAATGTTCTTATCATCGTACACAGCCTTGTTTGCAGGATCATATCAATGTAGTGACTTATACTTGTTCTCTGGTTATTCTATCTGTGGTCTGTTTTCTTAAGGTAAACACAGTAAATACATATGTTGTTTTCCGGTCGTTAGATGGCGCTACCAGTAAACCAGCTACTCCCATAATGACAGGAGAATAAGTCAGAGCTCCAGCAGCCCCTCAGATCAATTGAAGGAACTCAAAGGCAACAGTCGTGTGGCTCCCCTCGGCGCTGCTATCCAACAATGTCCGGGGTACAATCCTAACTGAGTGTCACAGATTATATCTGAAAAGGAGGACTATACCCGAGGCGCTGCTGCAGCAGGACGCACCTGCGGGATTCCTGCTGAAGTTGTTTCACACACATACACAACAAAACAGACACACACGCAGCTGTCGGGCTGGGAAGTTGCCCGCGCACACCGTTGATCCTCAGGACTGTCGTTTTTTAAAGTTATGTTTTTGAAGCTGGTTGTCACAATGCTAAGGAGAGCCGGCGCAAATTTGCCCGTGTGTGGAAAATGATTGCATCCAGCAGCGACCTGTCCATTATGGTGAGGAGATGTCTTCTCACTTTCAAACCATTCAGGTAAGAACAAGTCCTCTTCAATCTGTTACATCTCTATTCACTGACATGGCAAATTATAACGATAAACTACACACCCTTGTACATTTTCTTATTCTGTATCACTATCATCAGACTACAAAAAGTCATCGTAAATGTAAATAGTGTTTGCCTCCTGTTGTTTTCTACTCTTGCAAGTTCAGAAAATGTGCATTAATTGGAACAACAGAATACCTGCTGTGCCATAATGAACGTTTGCTTACTCAGCTGAAACTACCAGCAGCAGATGTAGAGGAGGGAAAGCAACTGAAGCAGATATAAAGTCATTAAAAACTTTTGATCAGGAACACAAGCTGAATGGCTAATTAGAAATAAGAAAATTAGGAATCAGTATCAATAGTGATAGATGGTTGTAGTCTTCCAGGTGTGAAGTTCCCTGATGATTGACAGCTTTCTGAGTGCAGTCAGTGGTGTTTCACATTCTGCCTCCAGACCTGATTGAACATGCACCTCACATGCACCTCACATGCTGTACAGTTCAGTGTGTTGTCACTGTAGCATCAAATACTTTCCACACGGCGTAAATGCTTCCCTGAACATTGAGTTTTTCCATCATTACCTCACATATTGCACAGTGAAATGGCACTATCACTCTCTCCGTCTCTAACGGAGTGACTGCAGCCTCTCTGTTGTCAGTTTTCCCACCTTATACACATTCCAGCTGTGGCTTGAAGAATGGAATTGCAACCATTTGTCCTGCAGTGCCCCTCAATACAAAAGATTGTTTTCCAAACATTTTCCCAGCATGACTCCTGGAGCGTGGCAGAAGAGCCTGTTTTGAGCTAAACGATCCAACACATTTGTTTTCAGAGCTGGAGGACTCACAACATGTTTGCTGTGTGTTTGCCTCTTCCTCCCAAAATGCAACCCATTCGCCTGTAATAATGCTTTTATTTTGGATGTCGGCTCACTGAGCACAGTGTGATGCAGAAAACCCATCCATGTAATGGTTCATTTGGGATGACACGGCCAAGCGTGTGCACTGTGGGTTGATTGGTGCAATATGAACTTTACAAAAAGTGTGTTCAAGCTCCATGAAGCCTGCTGTGATGTTGACTCTCACATGCTTTTTTTGTAATTTTCTCCTTTCTTGTCTCCTCCTGAGCTCTAACCCTGTCACGCGACCTGGTCTGTTTTGGTTATGCATGTGGTTTAAATATTGTACACCTTCAAGTGAAGATCAACTATGTGGCTTGTCAATTGATGTACAATAGTAGAGACTAAGCTGAACACTAGTAACTTTGAACTGTTGAACATTTGTAACTGTGGTATCAAGTGTCTTATCTACGTGTCTTCAATAAAAAAAAGAATGAAAAAAACCCTGTCATGCTCATGTGTCGTTTAATCGGCCTCTGGTCTCTGTCTATCTGCTGCAGGATCTTTGTGGTGGGGATTGGCTTCTTCAGCCTGTGCTTTCTAATGACCTCTCTCGGGGGCCAGCTCTCGGCCAAGAGACCCGGAGACTCTCCCTTCACGGTGCGGAGCGAAGGTAAGCCAGCAGTCACACTGCCCCCCCCCCTCTGACTCTACAGCGGCTGTGCCCTGCGCCCCGTAATGAACAGGCTGGGAACACGCTGAGAGCCTCGGGGGGCTCCCTTGATTGCTGCCAGGGGTCTGACAGAGCTGCTCACTTTGCTCATTGTGAATGCGTCAGGGGGGAGGGTGGTGTACATGCAGCCTGGAGAGGCTCCAACTTCTTTCACACCTGCTGTTTCTACCACGCTCACATGGCCTTGCTCTGACTCATTTCTAGTAGGATAAATATAGAAGCTGACCAATTAGTGGAGGGACTTAACTGTCTGGCAAATCTTTACATGTTGGCTATTATGACCTTGTATGTATTCATGTAGTGCAGACATGTAGTGGAAGCAGCTCACCAAAGGAATTCATTATTGCAAACACACAAATCATATTCTGTTCGTATTTTTGGTGATAAAAAGTTATCTTTCCTTTTTGACAAATCTCATCTGAGAGGCTTCATCCCCCCCTTCATCCCCTTGATCTTGCTCTGACCCATTCGATCTTATTTTGTGTAAAAGAACACCAGTAGCTGACCAATTAATGAAAGTTGAAGTGGGGTTTACTTCACCGCCTTGCAAATCTTTAAATGTTGGCTATAATGACCTTATGACCTGTATGTATTCATGCTCTGACCCATTTGAAATCATTGTGGGTTGTGGAACTAGTAGCTGACCAATCAGTGGAGGCTGAAGTGGAGCTGTCTATGGAAACGGTTGACCTTATCATTTAGGAAGTAGTTCACCAGTGGAAATTGTCACAGAGGCAAACATACATCAGTGAATTAGTACTGAGATGTTGAATGTGTAATGATGGGACGGTGGTGCATTCGTTTCTTAGCATTTCCTAGCATTTTATTTGTCAAATCATCATGTTTTTGGTTATAAATAGGCTTCTTCCTTTTGACGATTTCAATCTTGCTTCTTTAACACCTACTTTTCTATCGTTTTTGATCTTGTTCTGACCCATTTTAACTCATTTTGGCTAGAAACTGACCAATCAGTGGAGGCTGAAGTGGGAATTACTTTACCGTGTTGGGAATATGTTGACCTTGTATCTATTTATTTAGTACAGAAATTATCGTGTAGAAGAAGTAGTTCACCACAAATCCTCACTGAAGCAAAAAAACCACATTAGTGAATCTGCCAGTTAAAAGTACATTACTAATAAAAGTATAAGAAATGTTTATAAGACAGTCAATCAGTTCATGTGACGGGAAAGTGGTGCATTTGTTATTCAGCATTTGTGTGTCATGTGGTCAAGTTTTTGGTTCAAAAAAGTTCTTCTTCCCTTTGACCAATCTCATCTGAAACGGACGCTCAAATGTGGCCAGCAATACTGACCATGCCTGTGCAGAGATCAAACAAATCAAAGCCACACCAGAAAAGAAAAAAACTCAAACAATTTCAGAGACAGCCTCCCTGACAGAACCGCGTTATCTTTCTCAGCACGTCCTCTGTGTTTGCGCTCTGTGCCTCTGCATATCAACCACGACAGCGCTCGCCGTTTGGGAGAGTCACTGTTGGCTTGTGGACTTTTGTCTCTCACCTTTTTATCGCCGCGTGGCACAATGTTGACTCTGCGTGTCATCCTCTGTGACGGATACCAGCTGGCACCGGAAGAAGCCATGCAAATGAGGCGACAGCAATCATTTCACCCCTGAATAATGCAGTCTATCTTTGAGCCAATCAGTGAACAGCATGTGGCCCTGTGGTTGTTTGTTGTGCGAGATATTTTTGACTGACTTGAATGATTCTGCTCGGTTGTTAAAATATCATCTCACAGTGGGAGCGCCACTCTGTGTATTTCTGGAAGTGTAATGCAGTGGGCTGCTGTGACGAGGTGCATCAGGTGTCATCGTGGGAGACAATTTCAAGGCTCTCACCCATGTATGAAATAGTATATGTAGAGCTGCTTCCAGAGAGATAAAGAGAGGGGGTTGAGAGGGGGGGGGCGGAGACAGTAGAGCTGTCTGATTAATTAACCACTCACAGGCTGCAGTCAAGGAAAGGCATTCGGCCTCCAGCTCATTAAACACTGCCGCCGCTAACCAGGGAGAGTCAAGCTATGTAAATTCTCACCCTCTGTGTTTGTGTGTGCGTTTGTGTACACGTTTTAGGAATGAAGATTAGGAGCACGGGGAGTTGGCGTAACGAAAGAGATGAATTGTTCAGTGGAGCTGGGACTTCATAATTCCCAATGTACACACCCATGAAGCCTCTGCTGTATGGAGCTATACATGCACACATACTGTATACACATGCTCTAAGGCTGCATCATTTCGGAAAAATAACTACTTGATAATATTTTTTCTGGAATTGCAAATGCCATACAGTAGGATTCATGATATTGGAGGGAATGACCTTTTATGCATTTGTATCCTCATTATCATTGAACATATAATAAATTAATCATTGTGTGATTCGTAAAGTCTTCAGGGTACGATTTGTAGCTTCACAATTATTTATTCAGACTGATTTTAAATATATATTCCCTTTTATCAAATTGCCCACCTACTGCCAAGTTGATATTGCACGAGAAAAAATTGGGAGTGTATTCAATTAGGATTAATTGTGCAGCCCAAACATGCAGCAACATGCAGCAACATCTTAAAAGCAGAGCAGGAACATACACATTGTTTTGAATATCAAAGGGTGAACAAAATGGCCAGGCTACGCTTTGAGAACCCAAGCTCTGTTTGTTGCTCGTCTTGTAAATGGCAAATGTAGCTGGAAGACAAAAAAGGTGTGAAGGAAAATGTCTAATTATTTTCTTGCCACCTTAAGGTCTCTCTCTCTTCTCTCTGCCTTCGTATACACCTTTATTTTTAAACTTCTCTCAGGCTCCGTCTCTTTTATCTGTTTTTTTTTTCTTACCTAAGATGCACAAAGACTGCTTTATCACAATCAAAAACAAGATAGTTTCACACTCCAGAGCTAGAGACCCCAAATAGTTGCATTTGGATACCCTGTAATATATATTCCGTTTTAAAATGCATGTATTACTTTCTTTTGAACGTACGGGAAGCTAATGATGTGGAGAGAAAGTAAGAGAGGGGACAGAGGGAATGGATTTCTTCAAGAGTGGGTAGCATGAAAGTCTGAAGCGTTTGATCCTATATCTTAAAGGCTCCAGAGGTCTACTGTAGCTTTCTAATACGCTCTTTGAAGACCACCTTCACAGTTTCGCCTTTCAGAAGAGGGGCTTATTGTGGCTTTGTCACAAAGAGAGAAATAGCCCTATAGGGCACTTTCAGGCGTTCCCAGGTCACAACAACACTAAGAGCTCCGATGTAAGTTCATTCTTTATTCTCATACCTGCAAGCTCCATTACGTGAGCTTTTTGTAGCTGGAAGAATATGTTTTGCTGCAGGCAGACAGAGTGTTGCGTCTCTCAGCAAAGCAGATGTTTGCTTCTATCTTCAGCCAGCCCCCTGTATCCCCTTTCCACTGAGGAAGTGGTTTGTCTGTTGGTCAGCAGGATTACAGAACAACTTTTGGTTTTTGGTTCTGAATTCGACATTGTTTTTTTCTGATATGTCATTTTTTGCATATTTTCAACCTTATTTTTTTCTGATCTTTCATTTTGTTAGTTGATTGACTTGTACTAACCATTTTGTATTTATTTTCATTAATTAATTTCATATTAACGATTTTCAAAAAACTACACTATGTTGTTTTTTTGCAAATTTTCGACATTCTTTTTTTCAATTTTGTGTGTGTTTGTGTGTGTATATGTTATTGTTTTTGTGTGTGTGTAGGTGTGTAAGAGTGTGTGTGTGGTAGTGCGTGTGGGAGTTTGTGTGTGTGAGTGTGTGTATGTGTCTGTCTGTAGTTGCGTGTGTCTATGTGTAGGGGTGTACGTGTGTGTGTGGTCTGGAAAATCGTATTCCCATAAAGGGAAATGTAGTGAGGAAATCAGTTCAACCATTGCACAAAACAAAATCGGTGGCAAGAACATCCATCCATCCATCTTCTCCCGCTTATCCGTGGTCGGGTCGCGGGGGTAGCAGTTCCAGCAGAGAGCCCCAAACTTTATTTTCCCTGGCCACATCAACCAGCTCTGACTGGGGGATCCCAAGGCGCTCCACCTGGTCCTAGGTCTACCCCTTGGTCTCCTCCCAGCTGGACGTGCCTGGAACACCTCCCTACGGAGGCGCCCAGGTGGCATCCTTACTAGGTGCCCGAACCACCTCAACTGGCTCCTTTTGACGCGAAGGAGGAGCGGTTCAACTCCGAGTCCCTCCCGGATGACTGAACATCTCACCTTATCTCTAAGGGAGACTCCAGCCACCCTGCGGAGAAAACCCATCTCGGCCGCTTGTATCCGCGATCTCGTTCTTTCGGTCATGACCCATCCTTCATGACCATAGGTGAGGGTAGGAATAGAAATGGCCCGGTAGACACAACACAATCGTCACAACGGTGCGGTAAAGCGACTGCAGTACCGCTCCCGCTGCTCCGATTCTCCGGCCCATCTCACGCTCCATTGTTCCCTCACTCGAGAACAAGACTCCGAGATACTTGAACTCCTTCACTTGGGCTAAGGACTCATTCCCTACTTGGAGTGGACTGTCCATCAGTTTCCTGCTGAGAACAGGTGGCAAGAACAGAAGTAGCTTATTTGTGCACAGAACACATCAGGTTAATGTTACGGATTGGTTAGTGACGATGGCGACTCAGTGCTGCGCTGCAGGGATCCCGCTTATCGCTGCTTAATCATCATAGTTTTAACACCCCTTCAATTAGGATAAACATCTTGCTCGAACCAAAGCAACAACAAGAAAACAGTTCTTCTTTGTGTTCCCATACAACAAACAAAGTAAATCAGAAGTAAAGTTACTTTTTCTTAGGTGCAGTAGTGCAACTCTGCAGGATTAAATGTAAAGAAAAACACGTCTTTTCCACAAACTTTTGATCCATCAGCGAGTCACGTAGCAGAGCATCAGGTGTGGAGGGAGCGCCGTGTTCAGGATCCTCTTCACTGAGATCCTTTCAAAGACCCTGACAGAAGTTTTTTTTGTATTTCACGGCTCAGCAGTCCTCGATATGTGATGCATGAAAATGAATCTTTCCTGACATCGCTCTTGTAGGGTGTGACGTTTGCAGGTCTATCGAACCTCTGTACTTTGTTAGAATGAGAAATGGGATAAATAATCTGCTTGAAATGGAAGCGCCTTCCCGCAGCGTGTGTAGATAATAGGAATGAAACAAACTGACCTTTGCCACTGATGCAACTTTACCGCTAGTTAAGACGAACCGCCAATGCACGAGACTGCCTGGCTTTGTGTTTGACAAAAAGGGGTTTGAATTAAAGATGAGTGCTCATTGTGAACTCTTTCACAAGCCGCTGTCAGTCGGTGGAAAGAGCAGTGATTTTCTCTTGGAGTGTGAGGCAGTTACAACAACAGGGGCTGTAGTGATTGTTGTTTTCGCCAAGAAAGGCAGTTACCAGATTGTTTACGGCTTTGTAACATTCAGCTTCTTTTATTTCGAGCCACATTTGACAGGTATTTAGGCTGAAACTGATCTACAACATTGAACTTTTTTTGTTGCTCGTGTTTGACATTTATAGAGGCATTTTAGAAATGATTCTAATATATGATGTTTGGTGTCACATCTGCTGCTTGCTAATTAGTCTTTTGTCAAATAACAGTTGGAGTTGATTTAATTGTGTGTGT
>CALSBZ010030469.1:179299-196499 GCA_943591055.1 Gobionotothen gibberifrons
GTGTGTGTGTGTGTGTGTGTGTGTGTGTGTGTGTGTGTGTGTGTGTGTGTGTGTGTGTGTGTGTGTGTGTGTGTGTGTGTGTGTGTGTGTGTGTGTGTGTGTGTGTGTGTGTGTGTGTGTGTGTGTGTGTGTGTGTGTGTACTTTAGTGTAATGTGTGTCAGTGTGTCTGTATAATTGGCATTTAATTTGAGCTGACCTGCTTGTGTAAAGTATAAAAGAGGTTTGGCTACCACTTGCCTCCTGGGAACCATATGGAAAAATGAAATTGGGGGATTATAAATAAGCTATGCATATAAGCACAGTGAGATTGCTTTTTTCCTGGCGCACACACACACCTATATATACAGTCTATGATACACACACATACACACATACACGCACAAAGACACGACATGCAGCCCCGATGTAAGCAGTGTTTCAGTGCTCGATCTGGCTCCAAACCACTGTTCCTTTGGACTTTCACAGTAGAAAGCTTTCCACCTTAGACAGTAGAACACTTTATTTGTTCCCAAGGGTGCAATTTGTGGAGCGGCGTTGGTTCCATTAGTTTGTGTTAGTTTCACGAGTTTCCATGTTCAGAGACCTTTAATGAGCAATGTAAATCCCAGAAATACTACTAGATAACAAGAAAGCTCATTCAAATAATTCATTTATGTGGGTTTTTTTCTTCATGTAGAACAGGGCAATGATGCAGTACTCCCATCTACAGTACAGTATGCATTTTGGTGTATTATCGTCATCGTTAAAGCCATGTGCAAAAGTTTGACGTTAAAATTCTCTTTTTTCTTCAGCTGCAGCAAGTCAGATGTTAAGCAGAAGGTCTGAATGTGTGTTAAGTCGTGTAAGAGCAAGTTTAATGAGATCCACCAGTAACCCGGACATAAAGTATTTTTCTTGTCCAGAATATTCTCTGCAGTATTGAACGATTTACTAAATAATTGATCAAGCAATAGTAATTGAAAACTTCTAGCACTCCTAAGCAACATGGGGCAGGATGATTGTTAGTGTGTATTGTTAGTGGCTAGAGCTCCAAAGATTAGTACATACATGTATTTTAAGATGAGCAGAAAAGTTACATTTAAACTGATATTAAAAGCAAAAAACTACTGTTTATTCAAATATGAACCTTTTTCTTAATCTCTACTTTTACAGTAAACCTAATAATGGAATATATTTCACTATTTGCTGACACTTTATAGACCAAACTACTCATAAGCGACAAAATAATCTGTAGTTGAATTAGTAATGAAAATATGGCGTTTGGCTTTTGGCACTAGCTTCATTAAGAGTTCTCTGTACATGCAGTAGATATCTGACAAGGGGATCTGACTTTTAAACACCTGTTTTTGGACACGTAGAGGATTTGTATTTCTCAGAGATGTTTCTTAAGAAGGTTAAATCATTAATTGACTGAATCCATGAACCATTCATGTAGGTAGTTGCTGTACATTCCTAGCAGCAAATATAAGCTTTGTTTCACAGAGAGATAACATTTGCTGACACGTCTCATCTCCTCCTCTCTTCTTCTCTGGTGTTTGGACCTTGTAGAGCGGATCTTGAAGTATAAGGTGTTGAAATATATTTTGATAACCTTTAGCTGGGGTAAAATAACACTTTAACCAACACTGAGTTCCTGGGCTGAACACATTTTGAGATAATATGCTGGTGCTCTGTTTTCATTAGACGTCTTTTCTTTATAATCTCTTTTCCCCCCGTATCTCCTTCTCCGTTGTAAATATTCCTGATTGTTTATCCAACAGCTTTCAGGCCGCAGAGGTCAAGTGCAGTGAAACGCATTTTGCAAACCACCTAATTGTCTTTTGTTTTCATTTCCCTCAGGAGACCTGCTTTAATATGCCGAGTAACTTTCCTTATCTTAACAAATAAATTATCTGTCAGTGTTTTTAAAAGCGTCTTTTCGATTTCACGCCTCAACTTCAGGGGAATTAGCATTTCTTCCACTTCTTCATGCTCACTCTGAAGTGTGCACAAACAACAGATACAGCTGGATTGAAAGAAAAATAATTATAGTGTCTTCTTTCTTTCGAAGCCGACTGATTGCAGTTTGATGAGAATTTAGGACATTACAAGATGGTTGTCGCTGGATAGTCTCTTTGTTTGTTTAGATATTCTCTTTGTTTGTTTGTTCAGGATTCAGCCTGTAGGGCTCGTGGAGCGGATCCAGGCTATAGCCCAGAACATGTCCGACATGGCAGGGAGAGTGGAGCAGATCCTACAGCGCAGCATGGCCGGCAACAAAGGTACGATTTAAATAAAAAAACACACACCTCAACAAGGCAAGGCAAGGCCATTTATTTGTATAGCACAATTCATACAGTGATGCAATTCAAAGTGCTTTACAGGATCAAACAGAGAAAACACAATACATTGAGAAGAAATACAAAACACACACAAATAATTAAAAGAAAGAAAACCATGTTTAACAGTTCGAAAATTAGAACATTTAAATGTTAAAAGCCATATTAAAAAGAAATGTTTTTAGACTTGATTTAAATGATTCAAGAGGAATCTTGTAAAAAAAAAGTATTAGCAGACTACTCTAACTAACCAAAACATGGGTATACCTACTGCTGTTTTGTTTGTTTTGGTCATTGTGCCTTTGGATTAACTTCAAAATAGATTTAAAAAGATGAAATGGATATAATGATAATTATAATAATTAAAATGACTATTATCATAACTATCTTAATTATCATAGCATATATAAAAATACAATGAGAAATTAAGCTGTCTTGCTATCTGAACATGGACCTGTAGGAATTTTTATTTATTTGTTTTACTTTATTATTTTATTTTCACCCTGGAAATGGGTGTACATATGTATCACAATTCTATATATACATATATATATATATATAGAATTGTGGTTGTCTGTTTGAGTATATAATTACGGAATTATCTTTTTTTTCTTTACCCTGCAGCTGGATGACTAACAGGAGGGCTACCTCTGTATAAACTATGCTTTCTGCCCTCCCGCTTCTACTAATTCTGTTTGTTTTTAGGATGTATAAACTGTCTAATTGTTGAAATAGTAGAATACTAATTTTAAATAAAGGAAAAAAAGATGACTGTCTATTTCAAATCCATCCAATCTGAAGACACTTTTCCCTGCTGCCCACATAAGCCTGACTGTCAAACCTGGATCCAGTCTGCACTTGAATGCACCATCTATGTGTTCTTGCTGGTTGATCATATAGAACATGACAGATATTATTCACAGCACGTCATTAGCCCTTCGAATAGCAAGCTACTGTGTGTGTCAGGCTGTAGGAGCTCCAGTGCTCCATCGCTGCTGCCCTATCATAACCACACGACTACAGGACGCTTAAATCACGATGACGAATTACGGCCTAGTTAATGGGATCTGGGCCTGTCAGCTTTCTTTATTAGCCTTCACTCCCAATTTCTTTATTGGGCACAGAATAGGAATCCGACAGCGAGTTTAATTCACAATTCAATTCCCCTCCTGTTTCCCGCTACATTGAACTTTATGACTATTGCCCTCACTGTCTCATTAAAATGTATCAGATAATGTGTCTGTTGTCACGATGTCTGCTATCATTTAAGTTAGGCGGATCTGAACCTGGCTACGTTTTGACAGCGGCATGCTATAGCGTTTTTCATCGTGAGACATCTGTTGTTATCGTGGTAATCAGACAGAATGGCTGGCAATTATTCGTCCGTGTTTGTGCTCTTCGATGCTTGGCAGGAGGCTGGCAGAGCAGCTTCAACTTCTCCTTTAATTAGCCTCACTAGTGCACGGGCTTCAAGGAGAAGAAACGTGGGAAACGGAAGGAGAGGAGACGCAGAGACTAAAAGGAAAGATAGAGAGAGAACATCGCAATGAGACGGAAGAAGGATAGAGGATTAGGGAGCAAATAAGAGGGGGAGATTGTCCTTTTTATGAATCATACTAATGCAATCTATCTATAGTAAATCCAGTGAGTGGGTGGGAACAAAGACTTGGCCGTTCAGCCGGGGATGACAAGCTTTTACAGGAGCTTGTTGGCTAGCTCTGCTCTCTAATTTGTTTGTTCATCCCAAAGCCTGCATCTAGCTGTAATGTGAAATGCAAACAGACCAAATGCCAGAGGGAGGCACCGTAAAGACCTGATCAATACAAGCCATGGAGGTCCAAGGCTGTCGTTAATTCTATGTATTTATTCATATACAGTATGGAGCTGGCTGTTGTAATGCAACATTCAACCTTACGTTAAATCTGATATATTGACAGAATTTCTAGATAATAACTTATTATATATTATTTGTATAGCACCTTTCATAGGGCTTGACAAAGAGAAGAGAAATAAATACAATTAGATAAAATGCCATAGTTAATGGAAAAATAATATAACAAATACAAATTAGAATTCAATTAAGAAATTAAAAGAAATGAGTTATACAATATAATTGTGATTTATTACTATTATTATTAATTTTTTTTTCTTCAAATGAAATCTTTTTATATAATTATATTTTTATAGATTTATTAAACTTTTACTAAACAAAATTTAATAAAGAAGATAAGGGAATACAAAACAGATACTTTTTTAAAATTCCTGATAGATTTAGAAACATCATATATATATATATATATATATATATATATATTCGATGTACCTTGCCAGCATTTCTTTTCTTTTTTTACTTTTGTGTCTGTGCACTTAAAAAAAAAAACAACGATGATATTTTTCTCTGATTTGTCCTGATGTCTGATAGTGTGCTGTCTTTTTCTTTGATAAACAACTTGTACTTTTTCTTCTCTCCAGTCAGGGATGGAACATTAGCACAATGTGGGACTCCTAAAGACCCCCGTTATCCAGACTGTCTCAGCAAGATGGATGTAAGTTTTCATATCTCACTTAAGTCCAAATTGTTTCACAAAAACAGCGAATAGCCCGTGTCCTTGCCTGGCGCCTCACCTTGGTGCGACATACATTGTGTACAAAAAGATAAGAGGCTCTTTTGAGGAGAACAGGGTTGTCTCTGGCAAAGAAAAACACAAAATGGAAAAGATACAAAAACGACATATATAGTTTTATAAACACACTACATGTATTTATAGTTACATTGTGTGAATAAAAGCCTCTTAGAATTAGCAACAGCAGAAAATAGCACTTTGTACAAGACAAGGCAAGTTTATTTATATAGCACCTTTCAGCACACGGCAATTCGAAGTGCTTTACAAATTAAAATAAAAGACATTTAAGAATAAATACAGCAGAAACACATTATGAAATGGCATTTCAAAACAGGCATTAAAAAGCAAACATAATAAAATAAACACAACAGATATAGAATACATGAATAAAAGCCATACTGCAGTGTGGATATAAACAGCTCACTCAAATGCAGCGGCAAAAATATACGTTTTTAGTCTGGATTTAAAAGTATTAAGAGTTGCAGCGGACCTGCAGGATTCAGGGAGAATGCAGGCATAAACAAAACAGTATGTCCAAAGTGTTCCTTCTATCAACATTTGGAAATTGGTGAAAAAAAACTCAATATTTGAGGACAAAATGTGTGAAAAGAATCTTCCTTCTGTTCAAAACATAGTTGTAGCTAATGTATAGAAAAGGTGCATGTGCAGGGTGCATCGTTTACCTTTAATATCACAATAGTTCTGACAAGATTTCTGTCGTCCAGATATTGTGTCTTCTAACTTTCTTGCTTGTTCTGTGCTCTGTACTTCCTGCTTTAGTATAACTAACAGTTTCTGCCGTTTAGTTTTTCTCTTTAACAGAAAACAGCTTAAGTTTCAGTCGCAAAATACTGAAGTCCCTTTCTCCTGGAGGGGAATATGGATGATCCTTTAGCTCCCTACCTTCTTATGACAGCCATCCAGTCTAATGTTAGATGAGCCTAGTAACAAAACCAGACGTTTTCACTAATAACGAGTTCTCTCTGCTTCCTCCTCTTGCATATCCACTCTTTGCAGCCTACAGTGCATGTCAGAAAATGAGTCATCTTAAATAAAAATCCGCCCTCTCTCCTTAATCACGTTACCCTGCCGGATGACCTTGTCAGATTGTTTTGCTGACTTACGTTGCATGCGTTAAGACATGAAAACACTCAATTATCTGGAGTACTCGAGCACAGAGTGAGCACAGAGGTTTATTCAGCCAGCTACTGTAAACCCAGATATAAATGTAGCTGATGTACCTTACAGTAAAGGACCAGAGGCATCACATTAAAGATAAATGTGAGAGTGAAAAATAATAACATGAAATTGCCCATTCAGTTTCAAAATTATGAGAGGACACACAGGATGCTTTTAAGGCAATCTCTAGTCAAATATAAATATGTCCATAAAGTATACTCCGTGTGTTTGTCTTCCAGTGGATGCGCGCTCGTTGGACGTCGGACCCTTGCTATGCCTTTTATGGTGTAGACGGCTCCGATTGCTCCTTCCTCGTCTACCTGAGCGAGGTGGAGTGGTTCTGCCCTCCACTAATCTGGAGGAACCAGACCGCTACGCCCACCTTGAAGCCTCTGCCAAAAAAACAGGTAACCATATGGCAAACCGTGGGGTCGGAAACATCCTAAACCTGCATTATTTCTAATGGCCAGCAGGGGGTAACTCTGCTACTTCCAAAAAAAAGTATATTTGTGTGAAAGTCTATGAAAAACTACTACTTCTCTATTACCTCAGTTAACCTGTTTTATATTAATAGTTTGATGTAAATTATGGTCCAATGAAACAATTGGAAAACAAATGTTTTAACCACCTGAACATGTCTCATGTTACTACACTCATCTTAAAGGTGGGGTAGGTCATTTTGGAGAAACCAGCTCGAGTGCGCTAGAATTTGAAAATACACAACCGGAACAAATCTGCCACTTCCTTACAGAGCCCCTCCTCCAACACACACGAACGCGCACATGACCAATGAGGGCACGAGATAAGTTTGTGCACAGATGGAAGGCTGACAGGCAGGTAGGCCATCCAGTTATTTTAGCCGGGCCGGCTCAGGTGATTGGTCGTGCTTTTTACAGTACCACGGCTTCCACAGATGAAATGTTGTTATGGATTTTTTGCCAAAGCACTTAAGATATTCATTGCTATCGGGATGTTAAGAGCATTCCATGGAATATAACAAAAAGTGTATCTCGAGCCGGTTTCTCAAACTTACCTACCCCACCTTTAAATGACAAAACAATATTTTAAAACCATAGTCACACAACCAATAGGTACCATCACAGTAACAGAGCAATTTTTTTGACATATAGGTCAAATAATAACTGCAGTCGAAGTTCCCCAAAAGCACAAGCACCCAGGGACATGGCCTGTTTCCCAAGTGTTGTCCAACAATGAGCAAGTACCTGTCTCTGTACTAGAGACTGTTCTGTCGTCTCAAACCTGTTCAGTGTGAAGAGAAAATCCTAAGAAAAAGACAAAGATTGTTTTTAAATGTTCACCTGAGAGTTCGAAAAGGCCAAGGCCCTGAAACAACTTAGGAGACACATCTTATTTTACATTGTTCACACATGCCATAAAAAGGTTTAAGCAGTGACAAGGAATGCGGTTTACATCTGAAACTAAACTGCCAAAAAAATTCGTAATCAACTGAGCATTCAAAAACAGAAAGAACAGAATGCTAAACACCAATGTTTACTGCCTCTGTCGATTTTGTAGCTTGACACCAATGCTGCAGAGTGCTTTAAACGTATTCCCCAAGTACCAGCAGAGCATTTATCACTTCATTTCCTGATAAATAGCTCCTGGGAGATTCTAAATACCCACTGCGGATCGTCCCCTAGAGGTGCTGCCTGTCACTCCTAGTTTTCTTTGCTTTTCCGCATCATTCCCTTCTTGTTGTCTGCATCAACACATGATGCATTGTCCTTACATTCACTCCTCAAGGTTTATCCCACCATTAGCCCCCCCCCACCCCTTCACTCTTTCTCCACAGAGTAACGTACAGCCGGCACAACGACCCTTGTTGTGAATTCATTCCGCATGTCTACCTTCTGCGCTAATTACCAGCCTGTATTCACTGAGTCTAATCCCAAGGCCTCCCCTAGGTACTCTGCATGTTGCTGTGCCGCACACCTGGTGCTCCTGAGAGCCATCATTCCCCCGCAGTGGGAGAGTACAGTTCAGCTCTGCACATTGATTTTGTCTCTGAGAGGATCTTGTGTATTTCACAGGGGTATAGGCAGTCGTTTGGGTGCACCAGGTTCTCTTCTTCTGTATATTTGAAAGCACGCTGTGCTCCCCCATGCAGTAACTCCATTGATTAATACCGGCGCGCTGGCGATGCAGTGATTATGGTGGGCAGAGGAGCAGATGTAAAATGAGAACAGACTATTTATGAGGCTGGTCCAGGAATCCCTCAGGCAACGTGTCTGAGAGGCCTAGCCGCAGGGCATCGGTAGATAACAGGATATGACAGGCTCCTCTAATAAATAGGAAAAACTTTAAACAACAGCCTAATAATGACGTTTTTTAGTATCCCACCATCCCTGCTTCAGGCTATGTTATACATCTGAATAACAGCCTGTTGTTTTGTGTTTTCTGGTGTAAAATATCTGGACTAATGCTACTGGTGTGCATCTTGTATGCTGCTGTCATTTAGGACAGCAGAAAGCTTACACATCTTCCGGAGCAGACTAAAAACTCATCTCCACTTGGAGCGATAGAATTACTAACAAAGCACTTATATACTAATAAAGGACTGGCTTATCTAAAGCCAGTTGAGTAGCACTTGAAATGTTTTAGCTCTATGAAACCTGATGTACTTATATGATTCTGTTTTCTTCAAGTTTGTATTTTGTTGGTCGAACGCACTTATTGTAAGTCGCTTTGGATAAAAGCGTCAGCTAAATGCAATGTAATGTAATATTTATTCTTTTTTGCCTGCCGGAAAGCCTTTTGAGTACTGCTATTATTAGGGCTGTACCACATATTATTTTTCTATAAGAATTATGATTTGAACTTGAAAAATAGACACATAATACAAGGGTTTTTTGAGTAGGTTAAAAGAGAGTATCAGTAAAAAACTGCACTTGAAAATAATAAACTGTTTTTGTTTCCTTTTTGAAAAAACATCGTTTGAAACGACAACATTCCCAATAAATTAAGTTGCCTAGAGGCTAAACTTGGCTCTTGCTGCGACACCTTCCATAGAAAAGTCCGTACTAAAGGTAACGTTTACGATGTTTAATAAAGACGAAAAAACGTTAACCCAGATAGGACCAAACGGTCAACAGAGAATATCAGAGCTGAGCCCACCCTCTTTGTCATCAACAAACCCCTCAACAGGTGCCCTTAATACCATGAACTACACCCATGTGACAAGTACCAGAAGTGGTCAATTACAAATCTGGTTGGTGTTAGTAATTATGTTAATAATAAAACAACGACTTAATGAGCTTTTTGGCTCTTACTATGTTATATTAAATAATTTTCTCTTATTGAATTATCCTGAAACCAGCAGAAAGGCAGAATACTCTTTGATATTTTAGTTTTCATTGCAAGAAATATTCAGATTAATTCACCATATTTAACAGTATCGCATGTTTCTCTCATATTGGCAGCCACAGCAACTATTTAAGATCTCACTCTGTTGCTACTTAAACTCCTGGATTTCCCCACAGGGATTAATAAAGGTCCATCTTGTCTTACCTTATCACTAGTTCCTAACTTTCCATTGTTGACTTTTTATAGTGGCATCTTTTTAATTTGACTTTCTTTTATATTGTTTTTAACATCAGGGGGCGGCATCCCAATTTGGTTGCATTGTTGGCTTGAACAGCAGCATAATGACAATAAAGTATCTCATCATAAAGAAATAAGACTTTGGGGCCATCGGATAGCTTATTGGCTAACCCTGACGGCCCATAGGCGGTGTTCGCTGCCAAGTACGCAGGTTTGACTCCTGAGACATTTCAGGTGATGAAATCCGCTGTATCTCCCTATTCCAACAAAGGTGCTCTCTGGCCCAAAATGATCTTTATAAGAAAGAAGAAGAAATGAGACACTGGTGTAAAAAAAGAAGCCACATCTGATTTTCTGTACATTTCTGATCCTGTCCAGTCATATCCACACCCCACACACACTCAGACACTCAAATCCAGCACCAGACACTTTGTACGCTGCTATGGACAATCTTGCACTAGTGCACATTTCTCAAAGATATTGAAGTGACTGTTATTTTGTATTTATTGATTGTTGTGCTTTTATTTATGTCTTAATGTGTGCATATGTATAAATGTGTCTGTTGATTGTGTATATATAGGATATACATATTTGTATACATATTTTTTTTTAATATTTTTGTATTCGGGATTGTGGGTCACGGCATTTCGATTTCTCTGCCTGTACACACAAACTGAATGATTGATAATAAAATTGACCTTGACTTTGATATTTACTGCTCCTGTCTTCCAGGCTGTTTTCCAGTCTGACATCGGGGCTCTGCTGGAGCAGGTGGGCACGGGGAAGGAGTCCCTGAGCTTCATGAAGAGGCGCATGCGCAGGATGGCAGCGCAGTGGGCCTCCGCTGCTCGACGGCTGGATGACAGGCTGCGCAGCCACTGGAGGGAGCAGAACAGGGTGAATATGAGCCACACACACGAGTATCTTCTGCACACTTCAGAGGATGAAAGCTTGGGAAAAGAAAACAAGTCCTGTGTTGTGGCTTCAAACAGAATTCAGGTGACAAGCCAGTAAAAAAGTACTTTTTCTCAGTTTCAACTTTCTTGTATTTCTGTAACTCTGGAAACATATTACTCCGTTCCAAATGTAGGCATAAAAGAGGGGGAAAAACACTTTCAGTACAGGATGTTTTGGATCAAACATCAGACAGTCAGAGTCCTTTTAATGCCCACCAGCAAGGCTTCTTGCTAAGCATCCAGAGCAGCTGTGAGTTTGTTGGACCAACATTTTCTTTTATCTGCAGCTACTTGGATGATGAGATACAGACAAAAGCCTGTAATGATGAAACTAGCTGGCATTGATTGGCTTGAGTGCCCTCTCTACACTGACATTTTCAGGGACATTTCCACAAAGCCTGAAACACCGCTGCTATCAGACATAAGTGACATTAGATCGTGGCATAAATGTTAGAGCCTTAAATACATAAATAGTAAGAAATCGCAAGGAATTAACCCAGAAAAGTGTTAATAGTGGAAACGCTTAAATATATGTGTTCACTAAACATGATACAATATTGTACAGGAGTTCTTTTGTGGATGTTTGATGTATGGATTACACATAATTCTTAGTTTATTGCTCAAATATTCTGCCACAGGGGTACTAGCTATTGCCTGGAGCTTCTCAGTTTGTGTGCTCCAGAAATAAGTGTTATATATATAACCTGTTGCTAGACTCTCAACCAATCAATGAGGTCGGTTGGTGTCAGACCCACAGAGATTATAAGAGTATGAAATTGAAAAACAACCATTGTGTGAGAAGCTTTTACCGTGGTTCTCTGTCTTAAACACTCAATAACGTACATTTATACACAGCATAAGGTTCATTAGCACTCTCTATATGTGGGATAATTTCATGACTAACATCTTGGCACACAACAACCTTGTGATGACACCTTATTTATAGCTCGATATAGGTGAGCAGAAGATGGGAGCATACTGTATAGTCATTTGAAAGATTGAGAACTTCACACCCGGTAAAGTGATGCAGAAAAAGACAACTTTTCGACGATTCAATCCAAGAAGCCTGATTTGACTGCCAATATCAGAGATTAATAGCCGAATTGGCAGGAAAACGTTGTTACTATTATTACTCTTTGTTAAACAAGGAACATGCATCACACAAATAATATTCTCAAAAAGAGAAGGGATGGTTTGGACTTTATGAAACAAAGGATCATTCCAAATTGGCTTTAAAGGGGGGCTTAATGATTGATTGTGAAATGAAAAAACAGCTGCTTTACTAACTGGAGTTGTAGGCTTTGAAAGAATTGGGAAACAGGCAGGGGAAATGTAATGGAAGAAGATCCTGTTGCATTATGGGAAGTGTAGGATCTAGTGTTTTGGGATCTAACAGGTCAGGGTGTCTCAGCCTCTGTTTGGATGTTTGTCATTATTCTTTTTTTAAACTTTTATTTCTGGATAACATTATGGAGGTATGACATTTAATTTCTGGATATAATCATTTGTAAAATGTCGCCAAGCTGTATTCATCCATAGAGGTAATTTCCCCCTCTTTACATCATATATTATTGTGGTTACCTATAGCTCTCCTTGGTGTTTAATCACATGTCAAAGCCAGCCCCCCCCCCTCCCCCTTTTTTTTTTAAATGCATTGATCCACCATACATTTTCTGCGCGCAGAGCGATGGACACACTATGAGCTGGCAGATGGTATATTGCTTTTTGATGTTTGAACACTTGGCAAAAGATGACTGTTGAAAACAACTGAGAAAGAACCAAAAAAGTGCAAGAAAGGTTAGAAGGCACTTTTATGTTTTATGGGGGTTTTCTCCTAAATCCCAAAGTTCCCCCCCCTGCCTGAAACGCCTCCATTGGACTCCTTAGTTTACTTCCGTAACACTGTGACATCACAATGTAACACGTGTGCTTTTATTGGCTAGTGCTCCAACACATTGTACATTATAGGCTATGGGGCGGGACATCTCTAAGCGATTGACCAATCACAACAGAGCCGACCAGAAAAGGAAGGAACACACATTTACTCAACACATGCTAACAGCACTGCAGGGAGGAAATGTACAATAACCTAAACATTTCTATACGTGTGAAATTACTCATTATAAAAAAACACAACTTCTCCAAAGGGTATTTTGTGTATCTTTCACCTGATCCCCATTCATTCCTTACATATGTGACATGCTTGCATGCATGTCTCTTCAGGGATTATCAACTCAATAAAGCACAGTCATTATATTTAGTCATTGCTTCAAAGCGGCTGAGGACAGTTGTGTAGATCTCCGTTTAAACAAACTAATAAGATGTGGACAGCTCTGCTCAAATCCCTCTGTAGCCGAAAAGCAGCTTGATACTCCAAAAGCTGAAATGAAAGACATGCATTTGTACCGTTTTGCTTTTTGTAAATTAGCTGACAGTATCCTGTGTGTTTGTTTTTCAGTTGGACGAATCAAAGCACGTTCGGTTAATAACAATTCATGCTTCCTCGCAACTGGGGAGCGGGCTTTTGTTTGCTGTAATGATTTGTTAGACAGTAATAGTTACTGTCCATTAACCAGACCCTGCAGGCTTGGCTTTCAGTCGCAGAAACACTGAGTGCTGTTGAGAAAACACAAATTGTTTTTACAGACGAGCGATGGAGAGTCTCTGGTCAACCTCTCTGTTTTCGGCTTCCTCTTCTGTCTCCCTATTAGTGATAATAATCCATATATATGTATATATGTCAATCAACAGGTAAAGCAGATTAATAATAATAATAATAATAATAATGCATACAAATTATAATTATTGCAGATTATAGATTATAAATAAATCATTTAGGGACAAGGGGGTGAGATTAAATAAATTATACTTCTTCTCACTCCTTTTCGAACACTAGATATGGCACTGTTTATGTTGCTAATGCTGTTGTTGTTGTTGTAAATGTCATTTTTTGTTTAGTTTCTGATTTTTTTTTACATGACTATGCACTGCAACATTTCTTTTGTTTTGTAATTATTTAATTGACTTGTTCGAAATAAATGTATCAATCAATCAATCAATCAATCAATCAATCAATCAATCAATCAATCAATCAATCAATATTCAAGGTCTACTTGGTAACCATGAGATATGTGAGTAAGAAATCGTTAGTGTTGTGTTTCATAAGGTTGTTTTTATGAAACCTGAATCACAATGCGACATGATGATGAATGACCACACAAAGCTTCACAAAGGTTAAAATCATACCTGCAAATGTAACTTAGCTGCTGGTGCTGCCTTTCTCTTCAGCAACATGCTTATTGCCCATGGCGTGTCAGCTGGATTATTGTGCACATTGTTCTCTGGGTCGGTATAGGAACATCTTGAACAGGAGTAAGACACTATACACAAGGGAGACACTCATGTCTCCCAAGGGCACCATTGATGAATAACATAATATCTAACTGCTTGTCCATATGTGTTTGTGTATCTGGAGTGCCTAAAAACCTTAAAACTGTTAAATACAAGACAAGACAACCCAGTTTAGGCTTTGGCTACCTCATCAGAAAACAAAGGACTCTGCAGGCCATTAGGATGCGGCTACCCTTCCTATACCACATGAAGGCTTATTACAATATACAGACCAGGATATGTGAGTTCCTCCGCCCAGGCCTTGAGAACCTTCCAAAGGGAGCCATCATTTTTACAATAGGAGGGTGAATACAGATAGGCTTACACAGACAGCTTGAGAATATAATGTGTTGTTTGAACATTAAAGCATGTAAACATATTCCTTAAAGTAAAAGTATCAAATTGTCCAACAACAACAACATTTTAGCCCTGTGTATTTTATATTTCACATCACCCCAACTCCATAAAATGGAGATTTCTGCCACCCCATATTGGCTGGCTCTGACGTTCGGGCTCATTGATGTACACAAACCTGTGTATTTTTTTGTGTATTTTTTATTGGATTGGTATCAGCAATGTAACTGGATAAAAAAATGGTATTAAGGCCACATCTAGTTATATTTTTAGGCCTGAAAACTTTCACCTGAAAACCAATTTAGCCTAAATTAGATGCTGATATAAATACACATCTGTAAAATCTCATTAGGATTTTTTTTAATTCATTTTTGCTAAATAAAATGAAATAAAAAATAAAAAGGCACGAATGGATTTTGGGGGATAGTTTAGTTGAAATTTGAAAACATTTCTGCCTAGTTGCCAATTGGAAGACTTAAGAAAGAGTGAAGACAGATACTTATCTTTAAAAAGGTGTTGACATCTACAATAACCCCAGGAGAAAACTCACAGGCACACCTTGTGACAAATATGTAGATAAGTGTGTGGTTGAGCTGATTAAAAAAGTATTTGTACGTTTATTCAAACTCAAATTAATAGTTTTTTTTTTTTTTTAAATGCTGCCATCTGTTAAGGAATCTAATTTCATTACATATTTTACAGCCTAGAAGTTCCACCCTTTCCCATCAGCAATTAAAAACGCTTGTGAATCGTTCTGCATATCAATTAGCCCTCAGCAGGTCAGTTTCATTTCAAGTCGAAGCACAGTTGATTGTATTTCTCGGGAGTGGAGTCGGTGTGACTCTGCTGTCACTCTTCCTCCTCGCTTTCATTAGACACACAATTCTATTTAAAATCTGATCACCGATCCATGCCAAATATCTGAATGTATTCATATGTGAAACCTTCTGGAGCGTCAGTGAAAATTCCTCTCACTAAATCTCAATTATTCAACACACGGAACTGTGAATATAAAGATTAAAACATGAAGGAAATAAGGCTCTACAAAAGTGTTTCTCAACCTCTTCAAGGCCCCCCCCCCCCCCGACCCCTTTAAAAAAAAAAATGCATCGATCAACCACACAGAGCGATGGACAAACTATGTGCTGGCAGATGGTATATTGCTTTTGGATGTTTTAACACTTGGCAAAAGATGACTATTGAAAACAATTGAGAAAGAAGATAATTAGGTTAGAAGGGAATTGTATGCTTTTTGGGGGGTTTTCCCCTAAATCCCAAAGTTCCCCCCTGCCTGAAACACCTACATTGGACTCCTTTGTTTGCTTCCGTAACACCGTGACATCACTATGTAACACTTGTGCTTTTATTGGCTAGCTCTCCAACACATTGCACATTATAGGCTAAGGGGCGGGACATCTCTAAACGGTTGTCCAATCACAACAGAGCCGGCCAGCTAACCAATCAGAGCAGACTGGGCTCTGGTTTCAGACAGAGGGGGAAAAGAGGTGCTGCAGCACAAGCATGAGAAAAAAAAGCACTTGTCGAATATATTAAAGCGTGCAAACATGTCACAGTCGAGGCACAAAATACAATTATGAACCGTAACATTTGAATAATAAGTCCTCTTTAAAACAAAAATGCTCACAGTGCATCAACAAAACCAAGCGCTGTCGTGCTCTGAACACTTTCCATCTCCTTTTCTTCCTGCATTTAGATTCTCGTTCATGTGGGTTTCCTGACAGAGGAGTCTGGAGATGTCTTCAGCCCCAAAGTGCTGAAGGGGGGTCCTCTGGGTGAGATGGTGCAATGGGCCGACATCCTCACAGCCCTCCATGTGCTTGGGCACAACCTCAAGATCTCGTTTTCCCTCAAGGAGCTTCACGGGTGAGTTTGCACTTCAATTATTCCTCTCTGATCATGTTATGTGTCTCACTTGCTTTAGGCAGAACTACTGCAGTCAATGTGCAACACTGTCTCTCCCATCCAAATGTAATGTGAGATCTTCAGGGCATCAGTGCAGGGGACCATCCGTTGTTTCATTCTTTTTGGCTTATTTGTTGAGTGAAATTGCTTTGCTGTTCGTCCTGCAAGCTCTGCAAGTGATCGGCTGCCGCGGCGCACTCTATTGCAGATCACCTTCGGCCACACAGATAAGCTATCTCTCCTTCTTGCAGAGTGTTGTTTCAGCCCGAGGGCTTGACAGCATCTCTACAGTTTGTGCACCTCCTTCCTGACACAGCTCACCAGAGCGATAACGGGCTTGTCGCTAGTCATCAAAAACATAAGTGCATATGCCAGTGGAGAGACACACATATTTACCCAGCGTGCCTTACAGTCCCACCGAAAAGACGGTTTCATCTAAGAATAAAAGAGTATTGATTGTGACACTGCAAGGTGCAAAAAGAGGGCCCCGTACGGGTCCAGTCCTTTCTGCCTGGCAGTTTTCTCGACTTCACGCTGGCTGGTCAAGACGAGAGTTGCTGTCGATTCTTTTCTGCCGGTGGGTGGTGTGAAGCCGGAGCAGACATGGCTGATGACAATGCGGGCTTGTTATCGAGCCCTGTATCATAGCTACAGGGCAGAGTTGATGGTGTCGATGAGTTAGAGCTGCCCTTTGATCTTACATTTCCACCTGTGATGAAAAGCTGCTTTGATAAAGGACTCTGGTGCGGTGAGGAAGATGCCGCAGCGGGAATGCGTCTGCTGCGTGCGCTATTATTTACCCCACTAATTGGTGTCATGGTTTATTGAATCACTGAGGTCTGTCTCCCTTAGGAATACCATCAGACATTTCGGACTGGCCTTATACTATCCAAC